>CAXARG010000266.1:600000-842749 GCA_963971235.1 Cryptus armator | reverse complement strand
GCATGGAATGGCATGGAATGGCATGGCACCGCATGGCACGGCATGGAATGGCATGGAATGGCATGGAATGGCATGGAATGGCATGGAATGGCATGGAATGGCATGGAATGGCATGGCACCGCATGGCACGGCATGGCACGGCATGGCACGGCATGGCACTGCATGGCACCGGCATGGCACCGGCATGGCACGGCATGGCACCGGCATGGCACGGCATGGCACCGCATTGAGTGGCATGGAATGGCATGGACTGGCATGGAATGGCATGGAATGGCATGGAATGGCATGGAATGGCATGGAATGGCATGGAATGGCATGGAATGGCATGGAATGGCATGGAATGGCATGGAATGGCATGGAATGGCATGGAATGGCATGGAATGGCATGGAATGGCATGGAATGGCATGGAATGGCATGGAATGGCATGGAATGGCATGGCACCGCATGGCACGGCATGGCACGGCATTGAATGGCATGGAATGGCATGGAATGGCATGGAATGGCATGGAATGGCATGGAATGGCATGGAATGGCATGGAATGGCATGGAATGGCATGGAATGGCATGGAATGGCATGGAATGGCATGGAATGGCATGGAATGGCATGGAATGGCATGGAATGGCATGGAATGGCATGGAATGGCATGGAATGGCATGGAATGGCATGGAATGGCATGGAATGGCATGGAATGGCATGGAATGGCATGGAATGGCATGGAATGGCATGGAATGGCATGGAATGGCATGGAATGGCATGGAATGGCATGGAATGGCATGGAATGGCATGGAATGGCATGGAATGGCATGGAATGGCATGGAATGGCATGGAATGGCATGGAATGGCATGGAATGGCATGGAATGGCATGGAATGGCATGGAATGTCATGGAATGGCATGGAATGGCATGGAATGGCATGGAATGGCATGGAATGGCATGGAATGGCATGGAATGGCATGGAATGGCATGGAATGGCATGGAATGGCATGGAATGGCATGGAATGGCATGGAATGGCATGGAATGGCATGGAATGGCATGGAATGGCATGGAATGGCATGGAATGGCATGGAATGGCATGGAATGGCATGGTATGGCATGGAATGGCATGGAATGGCATGGAATGGCATGGAATGGCATGGAATGGCATGGAATGGCATGGAATGGCATGGAATGGCATGGAATGGCATGGAATGGCATGGAATGGCATGGAATGGCATGGAATGGCATGGAATGGCATGGAATGGCATGGAATGGCATGGAATGGCATGGAATGGCATGGAATGGCATGGAATGGCATGGAATGGCATGGAATGGCATGGAATGGCATGGAATGGCATGGAATGGCATGGAATGGCATGGAATGGCATGGAATGGCATGGCACGGCATGGCACGGCATGGCACGGCATGGCACCGGCATGGCACGGCATGGCACCGGCATGGCACGGCATGGCACCGGCATGGCACGGCATGGCACCGGCATGGCACGGCATGGCACCGGCATGGCACGGCATGGCACCGCATTGAGTGGCATGGAATGGCATGGACTGGCATGGAATGGCATGGAATGGCATGGAATGGCATGGAATGGCATGGAATGGCATGGAATGGCATGGAATGGCATGGAATGGCATGGAATGGCATGGAATGGCATGGAATGGCATGGAATGGCATGGAATGGCATGGAATGGCATGGAATGGCATGGAATGGCATGGAATGGCATGGAATGGCATGGAATGGCATGGAATGGCATGGAATGGCATGGAATGGCATGGAATGGCATGGAATGGCATGGAATGGCATGGAATGGCATGGAATGGCATGGAATGGCATGGAATGGCATGGAATGGCATGGCACCGCATGGCACGGCATGGCACGGCATTGAATGGCATGGAATGGCATGGAATGGCATGGAATGGCATGGAATGGCATGGAATGGCATGGAATGGCATGGAATGGCATGGAATGGCATGGAATGGCATGGAATGGCATGGAATGGCATGGAATGGCATGGAATGGCATGGAATGGCATGGAATGGCATGGAATGGCATGGAATGGCATGGAATGGCATGGAATGGCATGGAATGGCATGGAATGGCATGGAATGGCATGGAATGGCATGGAATGGCATGGAATGTCATGGAATGTCATGGAATGGCATGGAATGGCATGGAATGGCATGGAATGGCATGGAATGGCATGGAATGGCATGGAATGGCATGGAATGGCATGGAATGGCATGGAATGGCATGGAATGGCATGGAATGGCATGGAATGGCATGGAATGGCATGGAATGGCATGGAATGGCATGGAATGGCATGGAATGGCATGGAATGGCATGGAATGGCATGGAATGGCATGGAACGGCATGGCACCGGCATGGCACGGCATGGCACCGGCATGGCACGGCATGGCACCGGCATGGCACGGCATGGCACCGGCATGGCACGGCATGGCACCGGCATGGCACGGCATGGCACCGGCATGGCACGGCATGGCACCGGCATGGCACGGCATGGCACCGGCATGGCACGGCATGGCACCGGCATGGCACGGCATGGCACCGGCATGGGACGGCATGGCACCGGCATGGCACGGCATGGCACCGGCATGGCACCGGCATGGCACGGCATGGCACCGGCATGGCACGGCATGGCACCGGCATGGCACGGCATGGCACCGGCATGGCACGGCATGGAATGGCATGGAATGGCATGGAATGGCATGGAATGGCATGGAATGGCATGGAATGGCATGGAATGGCATGGAATGGCATGGAATGGCATGGAATGGCATGGAATGGCATGCAATGGCATGGAATGGCATGGAATGGCATGGAATGGCATGGAATGGCATGGAATGGCATGGCACCGGCATGGCACGGCATGGAATGGCATGGCACCGGCATGGCACGGCATGGCACGGCATGGCACCGGCATGGCACGGCATGGCACCGGCATGGCACGGCATGGCACCGGCATGGCACGGCATGGCACCGGCATGGCACCGGCATGGCACGGGATGGCACCGGCATGGCACGGGATGGCACCGGCATGGCACGGCATGGCACCGGCATGGCACGGCATGGCACCGGCATGGCACGGCATGGCACCGGCATGGCACGGCATGGCACCGGCATGGCACGGCATGGCACCGGCATGGCACGGCATGGCACCGGCATGGCACGGCATGGAATGGCATGGAATGGCATGGAATGGCATGGAATGGCATGGAATGGCATGGAATGGCATGGAATGGCATGGCACCGGCATGGCACGGCATGGCACCGGCATGGCACGGCATGGCACCGGCATGGCACGGCATGGCACCGGCATGGCACGGCATGGCACCGGCATGGCACGGCATGGCACCGGCATGGCACGGCATGGCACCGGCATGGCACGGCATGGCACCGGCATGGCACGGCATGGCACCGGCATGGCACGGCATGGCACCGGCATGGCACGGCATGGCACCGGCATGGCACCGGCATGGCACCGGCATGGCACGGCATGGCACGGCATGGCACGGCATGGCACCGGCATGGCACGGCATGGCACGGCATGGCACCGGCATGGCACGGCAAGGCACCGGCATGGCACGGCATGGCACCGGCATGGCACGGCATGGCACCGGCATGGCACGGCATGGCACCGGCATGGCACGGCATGGCACCGGCATGGCACGGCATGGCACCGGCATGGCACGGCATGGCACCGGCATGGCACGGCATGGCACCGGCATGGCACGGCATGGCACCGGCATGGCACGGCATGGAATGGCATGGCACGGCATGGAATGGCATGGCACGGCATAGAATGGCATGGCACGGCATGGAATGGCATGGAATGGCATGGAATGGCATGGAATGGCATGGAATGGCATGGAATGGCATGGAATGGCATGGAATGGCATGGAATGGCATGGAATGGCATGGAATGGCATGGAATGGCATGGAATGGCATGGAATGGCATGGAATGGCATGGAATGGCATGGAATGGCATGGAATGGCATGGAATGGCATGGAATGGCATGGAATGGCATGGAATGGCATGGAATGTCATGGAATGTCATGGAATGGCATGGAATGGCATGGAATGGCATGGAATGGCATGGAATGGCATGGAATGGCATGGAATGGCATGGAATGGCATGGAATGGCATGGAATGGCATGGAATGGCATGGAATGGCATGGAATGGCATGGAATGGCATGGAATGGCATGGAATGGCATGGAATGGCATGGAATGGCATGGAATGGCATGGAATGGCATGGAATGGCATGGAATGGCATGGAATGGCATGGAATGGCATGGAACGGCATGGCACCGGCATGGCACGGCATGGCACCGGCATGGCACGGCATGGCACCGGCATGGCACGGCATGGCACCGGCATGGCACGGCATGGCACCGGCATGGCACGGCATGGCACCGGCATGGCACGGCATGGCACCGGCATGGCACGGCATGGCACCGGCATGGCACGGCATGGCACCGGCATGGGACGGCATGGCACCGGCATGGGACGGCATGGCACCGGCATGGGACGGCATGGCACCGGCATGGCACGGCATGGCACCGGCATGGCACCGGCATGGCACGGCATGGCACCGGCATGGCACGGCATGGCACCGGCATGGCACGGCATGGAATGGCATGGAATGGCATGGAATGGCATGGAATGGCATGGAATGGCATGGAATGGCATGGAATGGCATGGAATGGCATGGAATGGCATGGAATGGCATGGAATGGCATGGAATGGCATGGAATGGCATGGAATGGCATGCAATGGCATGGAATGGCATGGAATGGCATGGAATGGCATGGAATGGCATGGAATGGCATGGAATGGCATGGAATGGCATGGCACCGGCATGGCACGGCATGGAATGGCATGGCACCGGCATGGCACGGCATGGCACGGCATGGCACCGGCATGGCACGGCATGGCACCGGCATGGCACGGCATGGCACCGGCATGGCACGGCATGGCACCGGCATGGCACCGGCATGGCACGGGATGGCACCGGCATGGCACGGGATGGCACCGGCATGGCACGGCATGGCACCGGCATGGCACGGCATGGCACCGGCATGGCACGGCATGGCACCGGCATGGCACGGCATGGCACCGGCATGGCACGGCATGGCACCGGCATGGCACGGCATGGCACCGGCATGGCACGGCATGGAATGGCATGGAATGGCATGGAATGGCATGGAATGGCATGGAATGGCATGGAATGGCATGGAATGGCATGGCACCGGCATGGCACGGCATGGCACCGGCATGGCACGGCATGGCACCGGCATGGCACGGCATGGCACCGGCATGGCACGGCATGGCACCGGCATGGCACGGCATGGCACCGGCATGGCACGGCATGGCACCGGCATGGCACGGCATGGCACCGGCATGGCACGGCATGGCACCGGCATGGCACGGCATGGCACCGGCATGGCACGGCATGGCACCGGCATGGCACCGGCATGGCACCGGCATGGCACGGCATGGCACGGCATGGCACCGGCATGGCACGGCATGGCACGGCATGGCACCGGCATGGCACGGCAAGGCACCGGCATGGCACGGCATGGCACCGGCATGGCACGGCATGGCACCGGCATGGCACGGCATGGCACCGGCATGGCACGGCATGGCACCGGCATGGCACGGCATGGCACCGGCATGGCACGGCATGGCACCGGCATGGCACGGCATGGAATGGCATGGCACGGCATGGAATGGCATGGCACGGCATAGAATGGCATGGCACGGCATGGAATGGCATGGAATGGCATGGAATGGCATGGAATGGCATGGAATGGCATGGAATGGCATGGAATGGCATGGAATGGCATGGAATGGCATGGAATGGCATGGAATGGCATGGAATGGCATGGAATGGCATGGAATGGCATGGAATGGCATGGAATGGCATGGAATGGCATGGAATGGCATGGAATGGCATGGAATGGCATGGAATGGCATGGAATGGCATGGAATGGCATGGAATGGCATGGAATGGCATGCAATGGCATGGAATGGCATGGAATGGCATGGAATGGCATGGAATGGCATGGAATGGCATGGAATGGCATGGAATGGCATGGCACCGGCATGGCACGGCATGGCACCGGCATGGCACGGCATGGCACCGGCATGGCACGGCATGGCACCGGCATGGCACGGCATGGCACGGCATGGCACGGCATGGCACCGGCATGGCACGGCATGGCACCGGCATGGCACGGCATGGCACCGGCATGGCACGGCATGGCACCGGCATGGCACGGCATGGAATGGCATGGCACGGCATGGAATGGCATGGAATGGCATGGAATGGCATGGAATGGCATGGAATGGCATGGAATGGCATGGAATGGCATGGAATGGCATGGAATGGCATGGAATGGCATGGAATGGCATGGAATGGCATGGAATGGCATGGAATGGCATGGAATGGCATGGAATGGCATGGAATGGCATGGAATGGCATGGAATGGCATGGAATGGCATGGAATGGCATGGAATGGCATGGAATGGCATGGAATGGCATGGAATGGCATGGCACCGGCATGGCACGGCATGGCACCGGCATGGCACGGCATGGCACCGGCATGGCACGGCATGGCACCGGCATGGCACGGCATGGCACCGGCATGGCACGGCATGGCACCGGCATGGCACCGGCATGGCACGGGATGGCACCGGCATGGCACGGCATGGCACCGGCATGGCACGGCATGGCACCGGCATGGCACGGCATGGCACCGGCATGGCACGGCATGGCACCGGCATGGCACCGGCATGGCACGGCATGGCACCGGCATGGCACCGGCATGGCACGGCATGGCACGGCATGGCACCGGCATGGCACGGCATGGCACCGGCATGGCACGGCATGGCACCGGCATGGCACGGCATGGCACCGGCATGGCACCGGCATGGCACGGCATGGCACCGGCATGGCACGGCATGGCACGGCATGGCACGGCATGGCACCGGCATGGCACGGCATGGCACGGCATGGCACCGGCATGGCACGGCAAGGCACCGGCATGGCACGGCATGGCACCGGCATGGCACGGCATGGCACCGGCATGGCACGGCATGGCACCGGCATGGCACGGCATGGCACCGGCATGGCACGGCATGGCACCGGCATGGCACGGCATGGCACCGGCATGGCACGGCATGGCACCGGCATGGCACGGCATGGCACCGGCATGGCACGGCATGGCACCGGCATGGCACGGCATGGAATGGCATGGCACCGGCATGGCACGGCATGGCATCGGCATGGCACGGCATGGCACCGGCATGGCACGGCATGGCACCGGCATGGCACGGCATGGCACCGGCATGGCACGGCATGGAATGGCATGGCACGGCATGGAATGGCATGGCACGGCATGGAATGGCATGGCACGGCATAGAATGGCATGGCACGGCATGGAATGGCATGGAATGGCATGGAATGGCATGGAATGGCATGGAATGGCATGGAATGGCATGGAATGGCATGGAATGGCATGGAATGGCATGGAATGGCATGGAATGGCATGGAATGGCATGGAATGGCATGGAATGGCATGGCACCGGCATGGCACGGCATGGCACGGCATGGCACCGGCATGGCACGGCATGGCACCGGCATGGCACGGCATGGCACCGGCATGGCACGGCATGGCACGGCATGGCACGGCATTGAATGGCATGGAATGGCACGGCATTGAATGGCATGGAATGGCATGGAATGGCATGGCACCGCATGGCACGGCATGGCATGGCACGGCATGGCACGGCATGGCACCGGCATGGCACGGCATGGCACCGGCATGGCACGGCATAGCACGGCATGGCACCGGCATGGCACGGCATGGCACCGGCATGGCACGGCATGGCACGGCATGGCACGGCATGGCACGGCATGGCACGGCATGGCACGGCATGGCACGGCATGGCACGGCATGGCACGGCATGGCACGGCATGGCACGGCATGGCACGGCATGGCACGGCATGGCACGGCATGGCACGGCATGGCACGGCATGGCACGGCATGGCACGGCATGGCACGGCATGGCACGGCATGGCACGGCATTGAATGGCATGGAATGGCATGGAATGGCATGGAATGGCATGGAATGGCATGGAATGGCATGGAATGGCATGGAATGGCATGGAATGGCATGGAATGGCATGGAATGGCATGGAATGGCATGGAATGGCATGGAATGGCATGGAATGGCATGGCATGGAATGGCATGGAATGGCATGGAATGGCATGGAATGGCATGGAATGGCATGGAATGGCATGGAATGGCATGGAATGGCATGGAATGGCATGGAATGGCATGGAATGGCATGGAATGGCATGGAATGGCATGGAATGGCATGGAATGGCATGGAATGGCATGGAATGGCATGGAATGGCATGGAATGGCATGGAATGGCATGGAATGGCATGGAATGGCATGGAATGGCATGGAATGGCATGGAATGGCATGGAATGGCATGGAATGGCATGGAATGGCATGGAATGGCATGGAATGGCATGGAATGGCATGGAATGGCATGGAATGGCATGGAATGGCATGGAATGGCATGGAATGGCATGGAATGGCATGGAATGGCATGGAATGGCATGGAATGGCATGGAATGGCATGGAATGGCATGGAATGGCATGGAATGGCATGGAATGGCATGGAATGGCATGGAATGGCATGGAATGGCATGGAATGGCATGGAATGGCATGGAATGGCATGGAATGGCATGGAATGGCATGGAATGGCATGGAATGGCATGGAATGGCATGGAATGGCATGGAATGGCATGGAATGGCATGGAATGGCATGGAATGGCATGGAATGGCATGGAATGGCATGGAATGGCATGGAATGGCATGGCACCGGCATGGCACGGCATGGCACGGCATGGCACCGGCATGGCACGGCATAGCACCGGCATGGCACCGGCATGGCACGGCATGGCACCGGCATGGCACGGCATGGCACGGCATGGCACCGGCATGGCACGGCATGGCACCGGCATGGCACGGCATGGAATGGCATGGCACGGCATAGAATGGCATGGCACGGCATGGAATGGCATCGAATGGCATGGAATGGCATGGAATGGCATGGAATGGCATGGAATGGCATGGAATGGCATGGAATGGCATGCAATGGCATGGAATGGCATGGAATGGCATGGAATGGCATGGAATGGCATGGAATGGCATGGAATGGCATGGCACCGGCATGGCACGGCATGGAATGGCATGGCACCGGCATGGCACGGCATGGCACGGCATGGCACCGGCATGGCACGGCATGGCACCGGCATGGCACGGCATGGCACCGGCATGGCACGGCATGGCACCGGCATGGCACGGCATGGCACCGGCATGGCACCGGCATGGCACGGGATGGCACCGGCATGGCACGGCATGGCACCGGCATGGCACGGCATGGCACCGGCATGGCACGGCATGGCACCGGCATGGCACGGCATGGCACCGGCATGGCACGGCATGGCACCGGCATGGCACGGCATGGCACCGGCATGGCACGGCATGGAATGGCATGGCACGGCATGGAATGGCATGGCACGGCATGGAATGGCATGGAATGGCATGGAATGGCATGGAATGGCATGGAATGGCATGGAATGGCATGGAATGGCATGGAATGGCATGGAATGGCATGGAATGGCATGGAATGGCATGGAATGGCATGGAATGGCATGGAATGGCATGGAATGGCATGGAATGGCATGGAATGGCATGGAATGGCATGGAATGGCATGGAATGGCATGGAATGGCATGGAATGGCATGGAATGGCATGGAATGGCATGGAATGGCATGCAATGGCATGGAATGGCATGCAATGGCATGGAATGGCATGGAATGGCATGGAATGGCATGGAATGGCATGGAATGGCATGGAATGGCATGGAATGGCATGGAACGGCATGGCACCGGCATGGCACGGCATGGCACCGGCATGGCACGGCATGGCACCGGCATGGCACGGCATGGCACCGGCATGGCACGGCATGGCACCGGCATGGCACGGCATGGCACCGGCATGGCACGGCATGGCACCGGCATGGCACGGCATGGCACCGGCATGGCACGGCATGGCACCGGCATGGCACGGCATGGCACCGGCATGGCACGGCATGGCACCGGCATGGCACGGCATGGAACCGGCATGGCACGGCATGGCACCGGCATGGCACGGCATGGCACCGGCATGGCACGGCATGGCACCGGCATGGCACGGCATGGCACCGGCATGGCACGGCATGGCACCGGCATGGCACGGCATGGCACCGGCATGGCACGGCATGGCACCGGCATGGCACGGCATGGCACCGGCATGGCACGGCATGGCACCGGCATGGCACGGCATGGCACCGGCATGGCACGGCATGGCACGGCATGGCACGGCATGGCACGGCATGGCACCGGCATGGCACGGCATGGCACCGGCATGGCACGGCATGGCACCGGCATGGCACGGCATGGCACCGGCATGGCACGGCATGGAATGGCATGGAATGGCATGGAATGGCATGGAATGGCATGGAATGGCATGGAATGGCATGGAATGGCATGGAATGGCATGGAATGGCATGGAATGGCATGGAATGGCATGGAATGGCATGGAATGGCATGGAATGGCATGGAATGGCATGGAATGGCATGGAATGGCATGGAATGGCATGGAATGGCATGGAATGGCATGGAATGGCATGGAATGGCTTGGAATGGCATGGAATGGCATGGAATGGCATGGAATGGCATGGAATGGCATGGAATGGCATGGAATGGCATGGAATGGCATGGAATGGCATGGAATGGCATGGAATGGCATGGCACCGGCATGGCACCGGCATGGCACCGGCATGGCACGGCATGGCACCGGCATGGCACGGCATGGCACCGGCATGGCACGGCATGGCACCGGCATGGCACGGCATGGCACCGGCATGGCACGGCATGGCACCGGCATGGCACGGCATGGCACGGCATGGCACCGGCATGGCACGGCATGGCACCGGCATGGCACGGCATGGCACCGGCATGGCACCGGCATGGCACGGCATGGCACGGCATTGAATGGCATGGAATGGCATGGAATGGCATGGAATGGCATGGAATGGCATGGAATGGCATGGAATGGCATGGCACCGCATGGCACGGCATGGCATGGCACGGCATGGCACGGCATTGAATGGCATGGAATGGCATGGAATGGCATGGAATGGCATGGAATGGCATGGAATGGCATGGAATGGCATGGAATGGCATGGAATGGCATGGAATGGCATGGAATGGCATGGAATGGCATGGAATGGCATGGAATGGCATGGAATGGCATGGAATGGCATGGAATGGCATGGAATGGCATGGAATGGCATGGAATGGCATGCAATGGCATGGAATGGCATGCAATGGCATGGAATGGCATGGAATGGCATGGAATGGCATGGAATGGCATGGAATGGCATGGAATGGCATGGAATGGCATGGAACGGCATGGCACCGGCATGGCACGGCATGGCACCGGCATGGCACGGCATGGCACCGGCATGGCACGGCATGGCACCGGCATGGCACGGCATGGCACCGGCATGGCACGGCATGGCACCGGCATGGCACGGCATGGCACCGGCATGGCACGGCATGGCACCGGCATGGCACGGCATGGCACCGGCATGGCACGGCATGGCACCGGCATGGCACGGCATGGCACCGGCATGGCACGGCATGGAACCGGCATGGCACGGCATGGCACCGGCATGGCACGGCATGGCACCGGCATGGCACGGCATGGCACCGGCATGGCACGGCATGGCACCGGCATGGCACGGCATGGCACCGGCATGGCACGGCATGGCACCGGCATGGCACGGCATGGCACCGGCATGGCACGGCATGGCACCGGCATGGCACGGCATGGCACCGGCATGGCACGGCATGGCACGGCATGGCACGGCATGGCACGGCATGGCACCGGCATGGCACGGCATGGCACCGGCATGGCACGGCATGGCACCGGCATGGCACGGCATGGCACCGGCATGGCACGGCATGGAATGGCATGGAATGGCATGGAATGGCATGGAATGGCATGGAATGGCATGGAATGGCATGGAATGGCATGGAATGGCATGGAATGGCATGGAATGGCATGGAATGGCATGGAATGGCATGGAATGGCATGGAATGGCATGGAATGGCATGGAATGGCATGGAATGGCTTGGAATGGCATGGAATGGCATGGAATGGCATGGAATGGCATGGAATGGCATGGAATGGCATGGAATGGCATGGAATGGCATGGAATGGCATGGAATGGCATGGCACCGGCATGGCACCGGCATGGCACCGGCATGGCACGGCATGGCACCGGCATGGCACGGCATGGCACCGGCATGGCACGGCATGGCACCGGCATGGCACGGCATGGCACCGGCATGGCACGGCATGGCACCGGCATGGCACGGCATGGCACGGCATGGCACCGGCATGGCACGGCATGGCACCGGCATGGCACGGCATGGCACCGGCATGGCACCGGCATGGCACGGCATGGCACGGCATTGAATGGCATGGAATGGCATGGAATGGCATGGAATGGCATGGAATGGCATGGCACCGCATGGCACGGCATGGCATGGCACGGCATGGCACGGCATTGAATGGCATGGAATGGCATGGAATGGCATGGAATGGCATGGAATGGCATGGAATGGCATGGAATGGCATGGCACCGCATGGCACGGCATGGCATGGCACGGCATGGCACCGGCATGGCACGGCATGGCACCGGCATGGCACGGCATAGCACGGCATGGCACCGGCATGGCACGGCATGGCACCGGCATGGCACGGCATGGCACCGGCATGGCACGGCATGGCACGGCATGGCACCGGCATGGCACGGCATGGCACCGGCATGGCACGGCATGGCACCGGCATGGCACGGCATGGCACCGGCATGGCACGGCATGGCACCGGCATGGCACGGCATGGCACCGGCATGGCACGGCATGGCACCGGCATGGCACGGCATGGCACCGGCATGGGACGGCATGGCACGGCATGGCACGGCATGGCACGGCATGGCACGGCATGGCACGGCATGGCACGGCATGGCACGGCATGGCACGGCATGGCACGGCATGGCACGGCATGGCACGGCATGGCACGGCATGGCACGGCATGGCACGGCATGGCACGGCATGGCACGGCATGGCACGGCATTGAATGGCATGGAATGGCATGGAATGGCATGGAATGGCATGGAATGGCATGGAATGGCATGGAATGTCATGGAATGGCATGGAATGGCATGGAATGGCATGGAATGGCATGGAATGGCATGGAATGGCATGGAATGGCATGGAATGGCATGGAATGGCATGGAATGGCATGGAATGGCATGGAATGGCATGGAATGGCATGGAATGGCATGGAATGGCATGGAATGGCATGGAATGGCATGGAATGGCATGGAATGGCATGGAATGGCATGGAATGGCATGGAATGGCATGGAATGGCATGGCACCGGCATGGCACGGCATGGCACGGCATGGCACCGGCATGGCACCGGCATGGCACGGCATGGCACCGGCATGGCACGGCATGGCACCGGCATGGCACGGCATGGCACGGCATGGCACCGGCATGGCACGGCATGGCACCGGCATGGCACGGCATGGCACGGCATGGCACCGGCATGGCACGGCATGGCACCGGCATGGCACGGCATGGCACCGGCATGGCACGGCATGGCACCGGCATGGCACGGCATGGCACCGGCATGGCACGGCATGGCACCGGCATGGCACGGCATGGCACCGGCATGGCACGGCATGGCACGACATTGAATGGCATGGAATGGCATGGAATGGCATGGAATGGCATGGAATGGCATGGAATGGCATGGAATGGCATGGAATGGCATGGAATGGCATGGAATGGCATGGAATGGCATGGAATGGCATGGAATGGCATGGAATGGCATGGAATGGCATGGAATGGCATGGAATGGCATGGAATGGCATGGAATGGCATGGAATGGCATGGAATGGCATGGAATGGCATGGAATGGCATGGAATGGCATGGAATGGCATGGAATGGCATGGAATGGCATGGAATGGCATGGAATGGCATGGAATGGCATGGAATGGCATGGAATGGCATGGAATGGCATGGAATGGCATGGAATGGCATGGAATGGCATGGAATGGCATGGAATGGCATGGAATGGCATGGAATGGCATGGAATGGCATGGAATGGCATGGAATGGCATGGAATGGCATGGAATGGCATGGAATGGCATGGAATGGCATGGAATGGCATGGAATGGCATGGAATGGCATGGAATGGCATGGAATGGCATGGAATGGCATGGAATGGCATGGAATGGCATGGAATGGCATGGAATGGCATGGAATGGCATGGAATGGCATGGAATGGCATGGAATGGCATGGAATGGCATGGAATGGCATGGAATGGCATGGAATGGCATGGAATGGCATGGAATGGCATGGAATGGCATGGCACGGCATGGCACGGCATGGCACCGGCATGGCACGGCATGGCACCGGCATGGCACGGCATGGCACGGCATGGCACCGGCATGGCACGGCATGGCACGGCATTGAATGGCATGGAATGGCATTGAATGGCACGGAATGGCACGGCATGGCACGGCATGGCACGGCATGGCACCGGCATGGCACGGCATTGAATGGCATGGAATGGCATGGAATGGCATGGAATGGCATGGAATGGCATGGAATGGCATGGAATGGCATGGAATGGCATGGAATGGCATGCAATGGCATGCAATGGCATGGAATGGCATGGAATGGCATGGAATGGCATGGAATGGCATGGAATGGCATGGCACCGGCATGGCACGGCATGGCACCGGCATGGCACGGCATGGCACCGGCATGGCACGGCATGGCACCGGCATGGCACGGCATGGCACCGGCATGGCACGGCATGGCACCGGCATGGCACGGCATGGCACCGGCATGGCACGGCATGGCACCGGCATGGCACGGCATGGCACCGCATTGAGTGGCATGGAATGGCATGGAATGGCATGGACTGGCATGGACTGGCATGGAATGGCATGGAATGGCATGGAATGGCATGGAATGGCATGGAATGGCATGGAATGGCATGGAATGGCATGGAATGGCATGGCACCGGCATGGCACGGCATGGCACCGGCATGGCACGGCATGGCACCGGCATGGCACGGCATGGCACCGGCATGGCACGGCATGGCACCGGCATGGCACCGGCATGGCACGGGATGGCACCGGCATGGCACGGCATGGCACCGGCATGGCACGGCATGGCACCGGCATGGCACGGCATGGCACCGGCATGGCACGGCATGGCACCGGCATGGCACGGCATGGCACCGGCATGGCACGGCATGGCACCGGCATGGCACGGCATGGCACCGGCATGGCACGGCATGGCACCGGCATGGCACGGCATGGCACCGGCATGGCACCGGCATGGCACGGCATGGCACCGGCATGGCACGGCATGGCACGGCATGGCACGGCATGGCACGGCATGGCACCGGCATGGCACGGCATGGCACGGCATGGCACCGGCATGGCACGGCAAGGCACCGGCATGGCACGGCATGGCACCGGCATGGCACGGCATGGCACCGGCATGGCACGGCATGGCACCGGCATGGCACGGCATGGCACCGGCATGGCACGGCATGGCACCGGCATGGCACGGCATGGCACCGGCATGGCACGGCATGGCACCGGCATGGCACGGCATGGCACCGGCATGGCACGGCATGGAATGGCATGGCACGGCATGGAATGGCATGGAATGGCATGGAATGGCATGGAATGGCATGGAATGGCATGGAATGGCATGGAATGGCATGGAATGGCATGGAATGGCATGGAATGGCATGCAATGGCATGGAATGGCATGGAATGGCATGGAATGGCATGGAATGGCATGGAATGGCATGGAATGGCATGGCACCGGCATGGCACGGCATGGCACCGGCATGGCACGGCATGGCACCGGCATGGCACGGCATGGCACCGGCATGGCACGGCATGGCACCGGCATGGCACGGCATGGCACCGGCATGGCACGGCATGGCATCGGCATGGCACGGCATGGCACCGGCATGGCACGGCATGGCACCGGCATGGCACGGCATGGCACCGGCATGGCACGGCATGGCACCGGCATGGCACGGCATGGCACCGGCATGGCACGGCATGGCACCGCATTGAGTGGCATGGAATGGCATGGACTGGCATGGACTGGCATGGACTGGCATGGAATGGCATGGAATGGCATGGAATGGCATGGAATGGCATGGAATGGCATGGAATGGCATGGCACCGGCATGGCACGGCATGGCACCGGCATGGCACGGCATGGCACCGGCATGGCACGGCATGGCACCGGCATGGCACGGCATGGCACCGGCATGGCACGGCATGGCACCGGCATGGCACGGCATGGCACGGCATGGCATCGGCATGGCACGGCATGGCACCGGCATGGCACGGCATGGCACCGGCATGGCACGGCATGGCACCGGCATGGCACGGCATGGCACCGGCATGGCACGGCATGGCACCGCATTGAGTGGCATGGAATGGCATGGACTGGCATGGACTGGCATGGACTGGCATGGAATGGCATGGAATGGCATGGAATGGCATGGAATGGCATGGAATGGCATGGAATGGCATGGAATGGCATGGAATGGCATGGCACCGGCATGGCACGGCATGGCACCGGCATGGCACGGCATGGCACCGGCATGGCACGGCATGGCACCGGCATGGCACGGCATGGCACCGGCATGGCACGGCATGGCACCGGCATGGCACCGGCATGGCACGGGATGGCACCGGCATGGCACGGCATGGCACCGGCATGGCACGGCATGGCACCGGCATGGCACGGCATGGCACCGGCATGGCACGGCATGGCACCGGCATGGCACGGCATGGCACCGGCATGGCACGGCATGGCACCGGCATGGCACGGCATGGCACCGGCATGGCACCGGCATGGCACGGCATGGCACCGGCATGGCACGGCATGGCACGGCATGGCACGGCATGGCACCGGCATGGCACGGCATGGCACGGCATGGCACCGGCATGGCACGGCAAGGCACCGGCATGGCACGGCATGGCACCGGCATGGCACGGCATGGCACCGGCATGGCACGGCATGGCACCGGCATGGCACGGCATGGCACCGGCATGGCACGGCATGGCACCGGCATGGCACGGCATGGCACCGGCATGGCACGGCATGGCACCGGCATGGCACGGCATGGCACCGGCATGGCACGGCATGGAATGGCATGGCACCGGCATGGCACGGCATGGCACCGGCATGGCACGGCATGGCACGGCATGGCACGGCATGGCACGGCATGGCACGGCATGGCACGGCATGGCACGGCATGGCACGGCATGGCACGGCATGGCACGGCATGGCACGGCATGGCACGGCATGGCACGGCATGGCACGGCATGGCACGGCATGGCACGGCATGGCACGGCATTGAATGGCATGGAATGGCATGGAATGGCATGGAATGGCATGGAATGGCATGGAATGGCATGGAATGGCATGGAATGGCATGGAATGGCATGGAATGGCATGGAATGGCATGGAATGGCATGGAATGGCATGGAATGGCATGGAATGGCATGGAATGGCATGGAATGGCATGGAATGGCATGGAATGGCATGGAATGGCATGGAATGGCATGGCACCGGCATGGCACGGCATGGCACGGCATGGCACCGGCATGGCACGGCATGGCACCGGCATGGCACGGCATGGCACCGGCATGGCACGGCATGGCACGGCATGGCACGGCATTGAATGGCATGGAATGGCACGGCATTGAATGGCATGGAATGGCATGGAATGGCATGGCACCGCATGGCACGGCATGGCATGGCACGGCATGGCACGGCATGGCACCGGCATGGCACGGCATGGCACCGGCATGGCACGGCATAGCACGGCATGGCACCGGCATGGCACGGCATGGCACCGGCATGGCACGGCATGGCACGGCATGGCACGGCATGGCACGGCATGGCACGGCATGGCACGGCATGGCACGGCATGGCACGGCATGGCACGGCATGGCACGGCATGGCACGGCATGGCACGGCATGGCACGGCATGGCACGGCATGGCACGGCATGGCACGGCATGGCACGGCATGGCACGGCATGGCACGGCATGGCACGGCATGGCACGGCATGGCACGGCATTGAATGGCATGGAATGGCATGGAATGGCATGGAATGGCATGGAATGGCATGGAATGGCATGGAATGGCATGGAATGGCATGGAATGGCATGGAATGGCATGGAATGGCATGGAATGGCATGGAATGGCATGGAATGGCATGGAATGGCATGGAATGGCATGGCATGGAATGGCATGGAATGGCATGGAATGGCATGGAATGGCATGGAATGGCATGGAATGGCATGGAATGGCATGGAATGGCATGGAATGGCATGGAATGGCATGGAATGGCATGGAATGGCATGGAATGGCATGGAATGGCATGGAATGGCATGGAATGGCATGGAATGGCATGGAATGGCATGGAATGGCATGGAATGGCATGGAATGGCATGGAATGGCATGGAATGGCATGGAATGGCATGGAATGGCATGGAATGGCATGGAATGGCATGGAATGGCATGGAATGGCATGGAATGGCATGGAATGGCATGGAATGGCATGGAATGGCATGGAATGGCATGGAATGGCATGGAATGGCATGGAATGGCATGGAATGGCATGGAATGGCATGGAATGGCATGGAATGGCATGGAATGGCATGGAATGGCATGGAATGGCATGGAATGGCATGGAATGGCATGGAATGGCATGGAATGGCATGGAATGGCATGGAATGGCATGGAATGGCATGGAATGGCATGGAATGGCATGGAATGGCATGGAATGGCATGGAATGGCATGGAATGGCATGGAATGGCATGGAATGGCATGGCACCGGCATGGCACGGCATGGCACGGCATGGCACCGGCATGGCACGGCATAGCACCGGCATGGCACCGGCATGGCACGGCATGGCACCGGCATGGCACGGCATGGCACGGCATGGCACCGGCATGGCACGGCATGGCACCGGCATGGCACGGCATGGAATGGCATGGCACGGCATAGAATGGCATGGCACGGCATGGAATGGCATCGAATGGCATGGAATGGCATGGAATGGCATGGAATGGCATGGAATGGCATGGAATGGCATGGAATGGCATGCAATGGCATGGAATGGCATGGAATGGCATGGAATGGCATGGAATGGCATGGAATGGCATGGAATGGCATGGCACCGGCATGGCACGGCATGGAATGGCATGGCACCGGCATGGCACGGCATGGCACGGCATGGCACCGGCATGGCACGGCATGGCACCGGCATGGCACGGCATGGCACCGGCATGGCACGGCATGGCACCGGCATGGCACGGCATGGCACCGGCATGGCACCGGCATGGCACGGGATGGCACCGGCATGGCACGGCATGGCACCGGCATGGCACGGCATGGCACCGGCATGGCACGGCATGGCACCGGCATGGCACGGCATGGCACCGGCATGGCACGGCATGGCACCGGCATGGCACGGCATGGCACCGGCATGGCACGGCATGGAATGGCATGGCACGGCATGGAATGGCATGGCACGGCATGGAATGGCATGGAATGGCATGGAATGGCATGGAATGGCATGGAATGGCATGGAATGGCATGGAATGGCATGGAATGGCATGGAATGGCATGGAATGGCATGGAATGGCATGGAATGGCATGGAATGGCATGGAATGGCATGGAATGGCATGGAATGGCATGGAATGGCATGGAATGGCATGGAATGGCATGGAATGGCATGGAATGGCATGGAATGGCATGGAATGGCATGCAATGGCATGGAATGGCATGCAATGGCATGGAATGGCATGGAATGGCATGGAATGGCATGGAATGGCATGGAATGGCATGGAACGGCATGGCACCGGCATGGCACGGCATGGCACCGGCATGGCACGGCATGGCACCGGCATGGCACGGCATGGCACCGGCATGGCACGGCATGGCACCGGCATGGCACGGCATGGCACCGGCATGGCACGGCATGGCACCGGCATGGCACGGCATGGCACCGGCATGGCACGGCATGGCACCGGCATGGCACGGCATGGCACCGGCATGGCACGGCATGGAACCGGCATGGCACGGCATGGCACCGGCATGGCACGGCATGGCACCGGCATGGCACGGCATGGCACCGGCATGGCACGGCATGGCACCGGCATGGCACGGCATGGCACCGGCATGGCACGGCATGGCACCGGCATGGCACGGCATGGCACCGGCATGGCACGGCATGGCACCGGCATGGCACGGCATGGCACCGGCATGGCACGGCATGGCACCGGCATGGCACGGCATGGCACGGCATGGCACGGCATGGCACGGCATGGCACCGGCATGGCACGGCATGGCACCGGCATGGCACGGCATGGCACCGGCATGGCACGGCATGGCACCGGCATGGCACGGCATGGAATGGCATGGAATGGCATGGAATGGCATGGAATGGCATGGAATGGCATGGAATGGCATGGAATGGCATGGAATGGCATGGAATGGCATGGAATGGCATGGAATGGCATGGAATGGCATGGAATGGCATGGAATGGCATGGAATGGCATGGAATGGCATGGAATGGCATGGAATGGCATGGAATGGCATGGAATGGCATGGAATGGCATGGAATGGCTTGGAATGGCATGGAATGGCATGGAATGGCATGGAATGGCATGGAATGGCATGGAATGGCATGGAATGGCATGGAATGGCATGGAATGGCATGGAATGGCATGGAATGGCATGGCACCGGCATGGCACCGGCATGGCACCGGCATGGCACGGCATGGCACCGGCATGGCACGGCATGGCACCGGCATGGCACGGCATGGCACCGGCATGGCACGGCATGGCACCGGCATGGCACGGCATGGCACCGGCATGGCACGGCATGGCACGGCATGGCACCGGCATGGCACGGCATGGCACCGGCATGGCACCGGCATGGCACCGGCATGGCACGGCATGGCACGGCATTGAATGGCATGGAATGGCATGGAATGGCATGGAATGGCATGGAATGGCATGGCACCGCATGGCACGGCATGGCATGGCACGGCATGGCACGGCATTGAATGGCATGGAATGGCATGGAATGGCATGGAATGGCATGGAATGGCATGGAATGGCATGGAATGGCATGGAATGGCATGGAATGGCATGGAATGGCATGGAATGGCATGGAATGGCATGGAATGGCATGGAATGGCATGGAATGGCATGGAATGGCATGGAATGGCATGGAATGGCATGGAATGGCATGGAATGGCATGCAATGGCATGGAATGGCATGCAATGGCATGGAATGGCATGGAATGGCATGGAATGGCATGGAATGGCATGGAATGGCATGGAATGGCATGGAATGGCATGGAATGGCATGGAACGGCATGGCACCGGCATGGCACGGCATGGCACCGGCATGGCACGGCATGGCACCGGCATGGCACGGCATGGCACCGGCATGGCACGGCATGGCACCGGCATGGCACGGCATGGCACCGGCATGGCACGGCATGGCACCGGCATGGCACGGCATGGCACCGGCATGGCACGGCATGGCACCGGCATGGCACGGCATGGCACCGGCATGGCACGGCATGGCACCGGCATGGCACGGCATGGAACCGGCATGGCACGGCATGGCACCGGCATGGCACGGCATGGCACCGGCATGGCACGGCATGGCACCGGCATGGCACGGCATGGCACCGGCATGGCACGGCATGGCACCGGCATGGCACGGCATGGCACCGGCATGGCACGGCATGGCACCGGCATGGCACGGCATGGCACCGGCATGGCACGGCATGGCACCGGCATGGCACGGCATGGCACGGCATGGCACGGCATGGCACGGCATGGCACCGGCATGGCACGGCATGGCACCGGCATGGCACGGCATGGCACCGGCATGGCACGGCATGGCACCGGCATGGCACGGCATGGCACCGGCATGGCACGGCATGGAATGGCATGGAATGGCATGGAATGGCATGGAATGGCATGGAATGGCATGGAATGGCATGGAATGGCATGGAATGGCATGGAATGGCATGGAATGGCATGGAATGGCATGGAATGGCATGGAATGGCATGGAATGGCATGGAATGGCATGGAATGGCATGGAATGGCATGGAATGGCATGGAATGGCATGGAATGGCTTGGAATGGCATGGAATGGCATGGAATGGCATGGAATGGCATGGAATGGCATGGAATGGCATGGAATGGCATGGAATGGCATGGAATGGCATGGAATGGCATGGAATGGCATGGAATGGCATGGAATGGCATGGAATGGCATGGCACCGGCATGGCACCGGCATGGCACCGGCATGGCACGGCATGGCACCGGCATGGCACGGCATGGCACCGGCATGGCACGGCATGGCACCGGCATGGCACGGCATGGCACCGGCATGGCACGGCATGGCACCGGCATGGCACGGCATGGCACGGCATGGCACCGGCATGGCACGGCATGGCACCGGCATGGCACGGCATGGCACCGGCATGGCACCGGCATGGCACGGCATGGCACGGCATTGAATGGCATGGAATGGCATGGAATGGCATGGAATGGCATGGAATGGCATGGCACCGCATGGCACGGCATGGCATGGCACGGCATGGCACGGCATTGAATGGCATGGAATGGCATGGAATGGCATGGAATGGCATGGAATGGCATGGAATGGCATGGAATGGCATGGCACCGCATGGCACGGCATGGCATGGCACGGCATGGCACCGGCATGGCACGGCATGGCACCGGCATGGCACGGCATAGCACGGCATGGCACCGGCATGGCACGGCATGGCACCGGCATGGCACGGCATGGCACCGGCATGGCACGGCATGGCACGGCATGGCACCGGCATGGCACGGCATGGCACCGGCATGGCACGGCATGGCACCGGCATGGCACGGCATGGCACCGGCATGGCACGGCATGGCACCGGCATGGCACGGCATGGCACCGGCATGGCACGGCATGGCACCGGCATGGCACGGCATGGCACCGGCATGGGACGGCATGGCACGGCATGGCACGGCATGGCACGGCATGGCACGGCATGGCACGGCATGGCACGGCATGGCACGGCATGGCACGGCATGGCACGGCATGGCACGGCATGGCACGGCATGGCACGGCATGGCACGGCATGGCACGGCATTGAATGGCATGGAATGGCATGGAATGGCATGGAATGGCATGGAATGGCATGGAATGGCATGGAATGTCATGGAATGGCATGGAATGGCATGGAATGGCATGGAATGGCATGGAATGGCATGGAATGGCATGGAATGGCATGGAATGGCATGGAATGGCATGGAATGGCATGGAATGGCATGGAATGGCATGGAATGGCATGGAATGGCATGGAATGGCATGGAATGGCATGGAATGGCATGGAATGGCATGGAATGGCATGGAATGGCATGGAATGGCATGGAATGGCATGGAATGGCATGGAATGGCATGGAATGGCATGGAATGGCATGGAATGGCATGGCACCGGCATGGCACGGCATGGCACGGCATGGCACCGGCATGGCACCGGCATGGCACGGCATGGCACCGGCATGGCACGGCATGGCACCGGCATGGCACGGCATGGCACGGCATGGCACCGGCATGGCACGGCATGGCACCGGCATGGCACGGCATGGCACGGCATGGCACCGGCATGGCACGGCATGGCACCGGCATGGCACGGCATGGCACCGGCATGGCACGGCATGGCACCGGCATGGCACGGCATGGCACCGGCATGGCACGGCATGGCACCGGCATGGCACGGCATGGCACCGGCATGGCACGGCATGGCACGACATTGAATGGCATGGAATGGCATGGAATGGCATGGAATGGCATGGAATGGCATGGAATGGCATGGAATGGCATGGAATGGCATGGAATGGCATGGAATGGCATGGAATGGCATGGAATGGCATGGAATGGCATGGAATGGCATGGAATGGCATGGAATGGCATGGAATGGCATGGAATGGCATGGAATGGCATGGAATGGCATGGAATGGCATGGAATGGCATGGAATGGCATGGAATGGCATGGAATGGCATGGAATGGCATGGAATGGCATGGAATGGCATGGAATGGCATGGAATGGCATGGAATGGCATGGAATGGCATGGAATGGCATGGAATGGCATGGAATGGCATGGAATGGCATGGAATGGCATGGAATGGCATGGAATGGCATGGAATGGCATGGAATGGCATGGAATGGCATGGAATGGCATGGAATGGCATGGAATGGCATGGAATGGCATGGAATGGCATGGAATGGCATGGAATGGCATGGAATGGCATGGAATGGCATGGAATGGCATGGAATGGCATGGAATGGCATGGAATGGCATGGAATGGCATGGAATGGCATGGAATGGCATGGAATGGCATGGAATGGCATGGAATGGCATGGAATGGCATGGAATGGCATGGAATGGCATGGAATGGCATGGAATGGCATGGAATGGCATGGAATGGCATGGAATGGCATGGAATGGCATGGCACGGCATGGCACGGCATGGCACCGGCATGGCACGGCATGGCACCGGCATGGCACGGCATGGCACGGCATGGCACCGGCATGGCACGGCATGGCACGGCATTGAATGGCATGGAATGGCATTGAATGGCACGGAATGGCACGGCATGGCACGGCATGGCACGGCATGGCACCGGCATGGCACGGCATTGAATGGCATGGAATGGCATGGAATGGCATGGAATGGCATGGAATGGCATGGAATGGCATGGAATGGCATGGAATGGCATGGAATGGCATGCAATGGCATGCAATGGCATGGAATGGCATGGAATGGCATGGAATGGCATGGAATGGCATGGAATGGCATGGCACCGGCATGGCACGGCATGGCACCGGCATGGCACGGCATGGCACCGGCATGGCACGGCATGGCACCGGCATGGCACGGCATGGCACCGGCATGGCACGGCATGGCACCGGCATGGCACGGCATGGCACCGGCATGGCACGGCATGGCACCGGCATGGCACGGCATGGCACCGCATTGAGTGGCATGGAATGGCATGGAATGGCATGGACTGGCATGGACTGGCATGGAATGGCATGGAATGGCATGGAATGGCATGGAATGGCATGGAATGGCATGGAATGGCATGGCACCGGCATGGCACGGCATGGCACCGGCATGGCACGGCATGGCACCGGCATGGCACGGCATGGCACCGGCATGGCACGGCATGGCACCGGCATGGCACCGGCATGGCACGGGATGGCACCGGCATGGCACGGCATGGCACCGGCATGGCACGGCATGGCACCGGCATGGCACGGCATGGCACCGGCATGGCACGGCATGGCACCGGCATGGCACGGCATGGCACCGGCATGGCACGGCATGGCACCGGCATGGCACGGCATGGCACCGGCATGGCACGGCATGGCACCGGCATGGCACGGCATGGCACCGGCATGGCACCGGCATGGCACGGCATGGCACCGGCATGGCACGGCATGGCACGGCATGGCACGGCATGGCACGGCATGGCACCGGCATGGCACGGCATGGCACGGCATGGCACCGGCATGGCACGGCAAGGCACCGGCATGGCACGGCATGGCACCGGCATGGCACGGCATGGCACCGGCATGGCACGGCATGGCACCGGCATGGCACGGCATGGCACCGGCATGGCACGGCATGGCACCGGCATGGCACGGCATGGCACCGGCATGGCACGGCATGGCACCGGCATGGCACGGCATGGCACCGGCATGGCACGGCATGGAATGGCATGGCACGGCATGGAATGGCATGGAATGGCATGGAATGGCATGGAATGGCATGGAATGGCATGGAATGGCATGGAATGGCATGGAATGGCATGGAATGGCATGGAATGGCATGGAATGGCATGCAATGGCATGGAATGGCATGGAATGGCATGGAATGGCATGGAATGGCATGGAATGGCATGGAATGGCATGGCACCGGCATGGCACGGCATGGCACCGGCATGGCACGGCATGGCACCGGCATGGCACGGCATGGCACCGGCATGGCACGGCATGGCACCGGCATGGCACGGCATGGCACCGGCATGGCACGGCATGGCATCGGCATGGCACGGCATGGCACCGGCATGGCACGGCATGGCACCGGCATGGCACGGCATGGCACCGGCATGGCACGGCATGGCACCGGCATGGCACGGCATGGCACCGGCATGGCACGGCATGGCACCGCATTGAGTGGCATGGAATGGCATGGACTGGCATGGACTGGCATGGACTGGCATGGAATGGCATGGAATGGCATGGAATGGCATGGAATGGCATGGAATGGCATGGAATGGCATGGCACCGGCATGGCACGGCATGGCACCGGCATGGCACGGCATGGCACCGGCATGGCACGGCATGGCACCGGCATGGCACGGCATGGCACCGGCATGGCACGGCATGGCACCGGCATGGCACGGCATGGCACCGGCATGGCACCGGCATGGCACGGGATGGCACCGGCATGGCACGGCATGGCACCGGCATGGCACGGCATGGCACCGGCATGGCACGGCATGGCACCGGCATGGCACGGCATGGCACCGGCATGGCACGGCATGGCACCGGCATGGCACGGCATGGCACCGGCATGGCACGGCATGGCACCGGCATGGCACGGCATGGCACCGGCATGGCACGGCATGGCACCGCATTGAGTGGCATGGAATGGCATGGAATGGCATGGACTGGCATGGACTGGCATGGAATGGCATGGAATGGCATGGAATGGCATGGAATGGCATGGAATGGCATGGAATGGCATGGAATGGCATGGAATGGCATGGAATGGCATGGCACCGGCATGGCACGGCATGGCACCGGCATGGCACGGCATGGCACCGGCATGGCACGGCATGGCACCGGCATGGCACCGGCATGGCACGGGATGGCACCGGCATGGCACGGCATGGCACCGGCATGGCACGGCATGGCACCGGCATGGCACGGCATGGCACCGGCATGGCACGGCATGGCACCGGCATGGCACGGCATGGCACCGGCATGGCACGGCATGGCACCGGCATGGCACGGCATGGCACCGGCATGGCACGGCATGGCACCGGCATGGCACGGCATGGCACCGGCATGGCACCGGCATGGCACGGCATGGCACCGGCATGGCACGGCATGGCACGGCATGGCACGGCATGGCACGGCATGGCACCGGCATGGCACGGCATGGCACGGCATGGCACCGGCATGGCACGGCAAGGCACCGGCATGGCACGGCATGGCACCGGCATGGCACGGCATGGCACCGGCATGGCACGGCATGGCACCGGCATGGCACGGCATGGCACCGGCATGGCACGGCATGGCACCGGCATGGCACGGCATGGCACCGGCATGGCACGGCATGGCACCGGCATGGCACGGCATGGCACCGGCATGGCACGGCATGGAATGGCATGGCACGGCATGGAATGGCATGGAATGGCATGGAATGGCATGGAATGGCATGGAATGGCATGGAATGGCATGGAATGGCATGGAATGGCATGGAATGGCATGGAATGGCATGCAATGGCATGGAATGGCATGCAATGGCATGGAATGGCATGGAATGGCATGGAATGGCATGGAATGGCATGGCACCGGCATGGCACGGCATGGCACCGGCATGGCACGGCATGGCACCGGCATGGCACGGCATGGCACCGGCATGGCACGGCATGGCACCGGCATGGCACGGCATGGCACCGGCATGGCACGGCATGGCATCGGCATGGCACGGCATGGCACCGGCATGGCACGGCATGGCACCGGCATGGCACGGCATGGCACCGGCATGGCACGGCATGGCACCGGCATGGCACGGCATGGCACCGGCATGGCACGGCATGGCACCGCATTGAGTGGCATGGAATGGCATGGACTGGCATGGACTGGCATGGACTGGCATGGAATGGCATGGAATGGCATGGAATGGCATGGAATGGCATGGAATGGCATGGAATGGCATGGAATGGCATGGAATGGCATGGCACCGGCATGGCACGGCATGGCACCGGCATGGCACGGCATGGCACCGGCATGGCACGGCATGGCACCGGCATGGCACGGCATGGCACCGGCATGGCACGGCATGGCACCGGCATGGCACCGGCATGGCACGGGATGGCACCGGCATGGCACGGCATGGCACCGGCATGGCACGGCATGGCACCGGCATGGCACGGCATGGCACCGGCATGGCACGGCATGGCACCGGCATGGCACGGCATGGCACCGGCATGGCACGGCATGGCACCGGCATGGCACGGCATGGCACCGGCATGGCACGGCATGGCACCGGCATGGCACGGCATGGCACCGGCATGGCACCGGCATGGCACGGCATGGCACCGGCATGGCACGGCATGGCACGGCATGGCACGGCATGGCACCGGCATGGCACGGCATGGCACGGCATGGCACCGGCATGGCACGGCAAGGCACCGGCATGGCACGGCATGGCACCGGCATGGCACGGCATGGCACCGGCATGGCACGGCATGGCACCGGCATGGCACGGCATGGCACCGGCATGGCACGGCATGGAATGGCATGGAATGGCATGGAATGGCATGGAATGGCATGGAATGGCATGGAATGGCATGGAATGGCATGGAATGGCATGGAATGGCATGGAATGGCATGGAATGGCATGGAATGGCATGGAATGGCATGCAATGGCATGGAATGGCATGGAATGGCATGGAATGGCATGGAATGGCATGGCACCGGCATGGCACGGCATGGCACCGGCATGGCACGGCATGGCACCGGCATGGCACGGCATGGCACCGGCATGGCACGGCATGGCACCGGCATGGCACGGCATGGCATCGGCATGGCACGGCATGGCACCGGCATGGCACGGCATGGCACCGGCATGGCACGGCATGGCACCGGCATGGCACGGCATGGCACCGGCATGGCACGGCATGGCACCGCATTGAGTGGCATGGAATGGCATGGACTGGCATGGACTGGCATGGACTGGCATGGAATGGCATGGAATGGCATGGAATGGCATGGAATGGCATGGAATGGCATGGAATGGCATGGAATGGCATGGAATGGCATGGCACCGGCATGGCACGGCATGGCACCGGCATGGCACGGCATGGCACCGGCATGGCACGGCATGGCACCGGCATGGCACGGCATGGCACCGGCATGGCACGGCATGGCACCGGCATGGCACCGGCATGGCACGGGATGGCACCGGCATGGCACGGCATGGCACCGGCATGGCACGGCATGGCACCGGCATGGCACGGCATGGCACCGGCATGGCACGGCATGGCACCGGCATGGCACGGCATGGCACCGGCATGGCACGGCATGGCACCGGCATGGCACGGCATGGCACCGGCATGGCACCGGCATGGCACGGCATGGCACCGGCATGGCACGGCATGGCACGGCATGGCACGGCATGGCACCGGCATGGCACGGCATGGCACGGCATGGCACCGGCATGGCACGGCAAGGCACCGGCATGGCACGGCATGGCACCGGCATGGCACGGCATGGCACCGGCATGGCACGGCATGGCACCGGCATGGCACGGCATGGCACCGGCATGGCACGGCATGGCACCGGCATGGCACGGCATGGCACCGGCATGGCACGGCATGGCACCGGCATGGCACGGCATGGCACCGGCATGGCACGGCATGGAATGGCATGGCACCGGCATGGCACGGCATGGCACCGGCATGGCACGGCATGGCACCGGCATGGCACGGCATGGCACCGGCATGGCACGGCATGGCACGGCATGGCACGGCATGGCACGGCATGGCACGGCATGGCACGGCATTGAATGGCATGGAATGGCATGGAATGGCATGGAATGGCATGGAATGGCATGGAATGGCATGGACTGGGATGGACTGGCATGGAATGGCATGGAATGGCATGGAATGGCATGGAATGGCATGGAATGGCATGGAATGGCATGGAATGGCATGGAATGGCATGGAATGGCATGGAATGGCATGGAATGGCATGGCACCGGCATGGCAAGGCATGGCACCGGCATGGCACGGCATGGCACCGGCGTGGCACGGCATGGCACCGGCATGGCACGGCATGGCACCGGCATGGCACGGCATGGCACCGGCATGGCACCGGCATGGCACGGCATGGCACCGGCATGGCACGGCATGGCACCGGCATGGCACGGCATGGCACCGGCATGGCACGGCATGGCACCGGCATGGCACGGCATGGCACCGGCATGGCACGGCATGGCACCGCATTGAGTGGCATGGAATGGCATGGACTGGCATGGACTGGCATGGACTGGCATGGAATGGCATGGAATGGCATGGAATGGCATGGAATGGCATGGAATGGCATGGAATGGCATGGAATGGCATGGAATGGCATGGCACCGGCATGGCACGGCATGGCACCGGCATGGCACGGCATGGCACCGGCATGGCACGGCATGGCACCGGCATGGCACGGCATGGCACCGGCATGGCACGGCATGGCACCGGCATGGCACCGGCATGGCACGGGATGGCACCGGCATGGCACGGCATGGCACCGGCATGGCACGGGATGGCACCGGCATGGCACGGCATGGCACCGGCATAGCACGGCATGGCACCGGCATGGCACGGCATGGCACCGGCATGGCACCGCATGGCACCGGCATGGCACGGCATGGCACCGGCATGGCACGGCATGGCACCGGCATGGCACGGCATGGCACCGGCATGGCACGGCATGGAATGGCATGGAATGGCATGGAATGGCATGGAATGGCATGGAATGGCATGGAATGGCATGGAATGGCATGGCACCGGCATGGCACGGCATGGCACCGGCATGGCACGGCATGGCACCGGCATGGCACGGCATGGCACCGGCATGGCACGGCATGGCACCGGCATGGCACGGCATGGCACCGGCATGGCACGGCATGGCACCGGCATGGCACGGCATGGCACCGGCATGGCACGGCATGGCACCGGCATGGCACGGCATGGCACCGGCATGGCACGGCATGGCACGGCATGGCACCGGCATGGCACGGCATGGCACCGGCATGGCACGGCATGGCACGGCATGGCACCGGCATGGCACGGCATGGCACCGGCATGGCACGGCATGGCACCGGCATGGCACGGCATGGCACCGGCATGGCACGGCATGGCACCGGCATGGCACGGCATGGCACCGGCATGGCACGGCATGGCACCGGCATGGCACGGCATGGCACCGGCATGGCACGGCATGGCACCGGCATGGCACGGCATGGCACGGCATGGCACCGGCATGGCACGGCATGGCACCGGCATGGCACGGCATGGCACCGGCATGGCACCGGCATGGCACGGCATGGCACCGGCATGGCACGGCATGGCACCGGCATGGCACGGCATGGCACGGCATGGCACGGCATGGCACCGGCATGGCACGGCATGGCACGGCATGGCACCGGCATGGCACGGCAAGGCACCGGCATGGCACGGCATGGCACCGGCATGGCACGGCATGGCACCGGCATGGCACGGCATGGCACCGGCATGGCACCGGCATGGCACGGGATGGCACCGGCATGGCACGGCATGGCACCGGCATGGCACGGGATGGCACCGGCATGGCACGGCATGGCACCGGCATGGCACGGCATGGCACCGGCATGGCACCGGCATGGCACGGCATGGCACCGGCATGGCACGGCATGGCACCGGCATGGCACGGCATGGCACGGCATGGCACGGCATGGCACCGGCATGGCACGGCATGGCACGGCATGGCACCGGCATGGCACGGCAAGGCACCGGCATGGCACGGCATGGCACCGGCATGGCACGGCATGGCACCGGCATGGCACGGCATGGCACCGGCATGGCACGGCATGGCACCGGCATGGCACGGCATGGAATGGCATGGCACGGCATGGAATGGCATGGCACGGCATGGAATGGCATGGCACGGCATAGAATGGCATGGCACGGCATGGAATGGCATGGAATGGCATGGAATGGCATGGAATGGCATGGAATGGCATGGAATGGCATGGAATGGCATGGAATGGCATGGAATGGCATGGAATGGCATGGAATGGCATGGAATGGCATGGAATGGCATGGAATGGCATGGAATGGCATGGAATGGCATGGAATGGCATGGAATGGCATGGAATGGCATGGAATGGCATGGAATGGCATGGAATGGCATGGAATGGCATGGAATGGCATGGAATGGCATGGAATGGCATGGAATGGCATGGAATGGCATGGAATGGCATGGAATGGCATGGAATGGCATGGAATGGCATGGAATGGCATGGAATGGCATGGAATGGCATGCAATGGCATGGAATGGCATGGAATGGCATGGAATGGCATGGAATGGCATGGAATGGCATGGAATGGCATGGAATGGCATGGAATGGCATGGAATGGCATGGAATGGCATGGCACCGCATGGCACGGCATGGCATGGCACGGCATGGCACGGCATGGCACGGCATGGCACGACATGGCACCGGCATGGCACGGCATGGCACCGGCATGGCACGGCATGGCACCGGCATGGCACGGCATAGCACGGCATGGCACCGGCATGGCACGGCATGGCACCGGCATGGCACGGCATGGCACCGGCATGGCACGGCATGGCACGGCATGGCACCGGCATGGCACGGCATGGCACCGGCATGGCACGGCATGGCACCGGCATGGCACGGCATGGCACCGGCATGGCACGGCATGGCACCGGCATGGCACGGCATGGCACCGGCATGGCACGGCATGGCACCGGCATGGCACGGCATGGCACCGGCATGGCACGGCATGGCACCGGCATGGCACGGCATGGAATGGCATGGAATGGCATGGAATGGCATGGAATGGCATGGAATGGCATGGAATGGCATGGAATGGCATGGAATGGCATGGAATGGCATGGAATGGCATGGAATGTCATGGAATGACATGGAATGGCATGGAATGACATGGAATGACATGGAATGGCATGGCACCGCATGGCACGGCATGGCACGGCATGGCACGGCATGGCACCGGCATGGCACGGCATGGCACCGGCATGGCACGGCATGGCACGGCATGGCACCGGCATGGCACGGCATGGCACCGGCATGGCACGGCATGGCACCGGCATGGCACGGCATGGCACCGGCATGGCACCGGCATGGCACCGGCATGGCACCGGCATGGCACGGCATGGAATGGCATGGCACGGCATGGAATGGCATGGCACGGCATGGAATGGCATGGAATGGCATGGAATGGCATGGAATGGCATGGAATGGCATGGAATGGCATGGAATGGCATGGAATGGCATGGAATGGCATGGAATGGCATGGAATGGCATGGAATGGCATGGAATGGCATGGAATGGCATGGAATGGCATGGAATGGCATGGAATGGCATGGAATGGCATGGAATGGCATGGAATGGCATGGAATGGCATGGAATGGCATGGAATGGCATGGCACCGGCATGGCACGGCATGGCACGGCATGGCACCGGCATGGCACCGGCATGGCACGGCATGGCACCGGCATGGCACGGCATGGCACGGCATGGCACCTGCATGGCACGGCATGGCACCGGCATGGCACGGCATGGCACGGCATGGCACCGGCATGGCACGGCATGGCACGGCATGGCACCGGCATGGCACGGCATGGCACCGGCATGGCACGGCATGGCACCGGCATGGCACGGCATGGCACCGGCATGGCACGGCATGGCACCGGCATGGCACGGCATGGCACCGGCATGGCACGGCATGGCACCGGCATGGCACGGCATGGCACGGCATTGAATGGCATGGAATGGCATGGAATGGCATGGAATGGCATGGCACCGCATGGCACGGCATGGCATGGCACGGCATGGCACGGCATGGCACGGCATGGCACGACATGGCACCGGCATGGCACGGCATGGCACCGGCATGGCACGGCATGGCACCGGCATGGCACGGCATAGCACGGCATGGCACCGGCATGGCACGGCATGGCCCCGGCATGGCACGGCATGGCACCGGCATGGCACGGCATGGCACGGCATGGCACCGGCATGGCACGGCATGGCACCGGCATGGCACGGCATGGCACCGGCATGGCACGGCATGGCACGGCATGGCACGGCATGGCACGGCATGGCACGGCATGGCACGGCATGGCACGGCATGGAATGGCATGGAATGGCATGGAATGGCATGGAATGGCATGGAATGGCATGGAATGGCATGGAATGGCATGGAATGGCATGGAATGGCATGGAATGGCATGGAATGGCATGGAATGGCATGGAATGGCATGCAATGGCATGGAATGGCATGGAATGGCATGGAATGGCATGGAATGGCATGGAATGGCATGGAATGGCATGGCACCGGCATGGCACGGCATGGCACCGGCATGGCACGGCATGGCACCGGCATGGCACGGCATGGCACCGGCATGGCACGGCATGGCACCGGCATGGCACGGCATGGCACCGGCATGGCACGGCATGGCACCGGCATGGCACGGCATGGCATCGGCATGGCACGGCATGGCACCGGCATGGCACGGCATGGCACCGGCATGGCACGGCATGGCACCGGCATGGCACGGCATGGCACCGGCATGGCACGGCATGGCACCGCATTGAGTGGCATGGAATGGCATGGACTGGCATGGACTGGCATGGACTGGCATGGAATGGCATGGAATGGCATGGAATGGCATGGAATGGCATGGAATGGCATGGAATGGCATGGAATGGCATGGAATGGCATGGCACCGGCATGGCACGGCATGGCACCGGCATGGCACGGCATGGCACCGGCATGGCACGGCATGGCACCGGCATGGCACGGCATGGCACCGGCATGGCACGGCATGGCACCGGCATGGCACGGCATGGCACCGGCATGGCACCGGCATGGCACGGGATGGCACCGGCATGGCACGGCATGGCACCGGCATGGCACGGCATGGCACCGGCATGGCACGGCATGGCACCGGCATGGCACGGCATGGCACCGGCATGGCACGGCATGGCACCGGCATGGCACGGCATGGCACCGGCATGGCACGGCATGGCACCGGCATGGCACGGCATGGCACCGGCATGGCACGGCATGGCACCGGCATGGCACGGCATGGCACCGCATTGAGTGGCATGGAATGGCATGGAATGGCATGGACTGGCATGGACTGGCATGGAATGGCATGGAATGGCATGGAATGGCATGGAATGGCATGGAATGGCATGGAATGGCATGGAATGGCATGGCACCGGCATGGCACGGCATGGCACCGGCATGGCACGGCATGGCACCGGCATGGCACGGCATGGCACCGGCATGGCACGGCATGGCACCGGCATGGCACCGGCATGGCACGGGATGGCACCGGCATGGCACGGCATGGCACCGGCATGGCACGGCATGGCACCGGCATGGCACGGCATGGCACCGGCATGGCACGGCATGGCACCGGCATGGCACGGCATGGCACCGGCATGGCACGGCATGGCACCGGCATGGCACGGCATGGCACCGGCATGGCACGGCATGGCACCGGCATGGCACGGCATGGCACCGGCATGGCACCGGCATGGCACGGCATGGCACCGGCATGGCACGGCATGGCACGGCATGGCACGGCATGGCACGGCATGGCACCGGCATGGCACGGCATGGCACGGCATGGCACCGGCATGGCACGGCAAGGCACCGGCATGGCACGGCATGGCACCGGCATGGCACGGCATGGCACCGGCATGGCACGGCATGGCACCGGCATGGCACGGCATGGCACCGGCATGGCACGGCATGGCACCGGCATGGCACGGCATGGCACCGGCATGGCACGGCATGGCACCGGCATGGCACGGCATGGCACCGGCATGGCACGGCATGGAATGGCATGGCACGGCATGGAATGGCATGGAATGGCATGGAATGGCATGGAATGGCATGGAATGGCATGGAATGGCATGGAATGGCATGGAATGGCATGGAATGGCATGGAATGGCATGGAATGGCATGGAATGGCATGGAATGGCATGGAATGGCATGGAATGGCATGCAATGGCATGGAATGGCATGGAATGGCATGGAATGGCATGGAATGGCATGGAATGGCATGGAATGGCATGGCACCGGCATGGCACGGCATGGCACCGGCATGGCACGGCATGGCACCGGCATGGCACGGCATGGCACCGGCATGGCACGGCATGGCACCGGCATGGCACGGCATGGCACCGGCATGGCACGGCATGGCATCGGCATGGCACGGCATGGCACCGGCATGGCACGGCATGGCACCGGCATGGCACGGCATGGCACCGGCATGGCACGGCATGGCACCGGCATGGCACGGCATGGCACCGGCATGGCACGGCATGGCACCGGCATGGCACGGCATGGCACCGCATTGAGTGGCATGGAATGGCATGGACTGGCATGGACTGGCATGGACTGGCATGGAATGGCATGGAATGGCATGGAATGGCATGGAATGGCATGGAATGGCATGGAATGGCATGGAATGGCATGGAATGGCATGGAATGGCATGGAATGGCATGGCACCGGCATGGCACGGCATGGCACCGGCATGGCACCGGCATGGCACGGCATGGCACCGGCATGGCACGGCATGGCACCGGCATGGCACGGCATGGCACCGGCATGGCACGGCATGGCACCGGCATGGCACGGCATGGCACCGGCATGGCACGGCATGGCACCGGCATGGCACGGCATGGCACCGGCATGGCACCGGCATGGCACGGCATGGCACCGGCATGGCACGGCATGGCACGGCATGGCACGGCATGGCACCGGCATGGCACGGCATGGCACGGCATGGCACCGGCATGGCACGGCAAGGCACCGGCATGGCACGGCATGGCACCGGCATGGCACGGCATGGCACCGGCATGGCACGGCATGGCACCGGCATGGCACGGCATGGCACCGGCATGGCACGGCATGGAATGGCATGGAATGGCATGGAATGGCATGGAATGGCATGGAATGGCATGGAATGGCATGGAATGGCATGGAATGGCATGCAATGGCATGGAATGGCATGGAATGGCATGGAATGGCATGGAATGGCATGGCACCGGCATGGCACGGCATGGCACCGGCATGGCACGGCATGGCACCGGCATGGCACGGCATGGCACCGGCATGGCACGGCATGGCACCGGCATGGCACGGCATGGCACCGGCATGGCACGGCATGGCATCGGCATGGCACGGCATGGCACCGGCATGGCACGGCATGGCACCGGCATGGCACGGCATGGCACCGGCATGGCACGGCATGGCACCGCATTGAGTGGCATGGAATGGCATGGACTGGCATGGACTGGCATGGACTGGCATGGAATGGCATGGAATGGCATGGAATGGCATGGAATGGCATGGAATGGCATGGAATGGCATGGAATGGCATGGAATGGCATGGCACCGGCATGGCACGGCATGGCACCGGCATGGCACGGCATGGCACCGGCATGGCACGGCATGGCACCGGCATGGCACGGCATGGCACCGGCATGGCACGGCATGGCACCGGCATGGCACCGGCATGGCACGGGATGGCACCGGCATGGCACGGCATGGCACCGGCATGGCACGGCATGGCACCGGCATGGCACGGCATGGCACCGGCATGGCACGGCATGGCACCGGCATGGCACGGCATGGCACCGGCATGGCACGGCATGGCACCGGCATGGCACGGCATGGCACCGGCATGGCACGGCATGGCACCGGCATGGCACCGGCATGGCACGGCATGGCACCGGCATGGCACGGCATGGCACGGCATGGCACGGCATGGCACCGGCATGGCACGGCATGGCACGGCATGGCACCGGCATGGCACGGCAAGGCACCGGCATGGCACGGCATGGCACCGGCATGGCACGGCATGGCACCGGCATGGCACGGCATGGCACCGGCATGGCACGGCATGGCACCGGCATGGCACGGCATGGCACCGGCATGGCACGGCATGGCACCGGCATGGCACGGCATGGCACCGGCATGGCACGGCATGGCACCGGCATGGCACGGCATGGAATGGCATGGCACCGGCATGGCACGGCATGGCACCGGCATGGCACGGCATGGCACCGGCATGGCACGGCATGGCACCGGCATGGCACGGCATGGCACGGCATGGCACGGCATGGCACGGCATGGCACGGCATGGCACGGCATTGAATGGCATGGAATGGCATGGAATGGCATGGAATGGCATGGAATGGCATGGAATGGCATGGAATGGCATGGACTGGGATGGACTGGCATGGAATGGCATGGAATGGCATGGAATGGCATGGAATGGCATGGAATGGCATGGAATGGCATGGAATGGCATGGAATGGCATGGAATGGCATGGAATGGCATGGAATGGCATGGAATGGCATGGAATGGCATGGAATGGCATGGAATGGCATGGAATGGCATGGAATGGCATGGAATGGCATGGCACCGGCATGGCAAGGCATGGCACCGGCATGGCACGGCATGGCACCGGCGTGGCACGGCATGGCACCGGCGTGGCACGGCATGGCACCGGCATGGCACGGCATGGCACCGGCATGGCACCGGCATGGCACGGCATGGCACCGGCATGGCACGGCATGGCACCGGCATGGCACGGCATGGCACCGGCATGGCACGGCATGGCACCGGCATGGCACGGCATGGCACCGGCATGGCACGGCATGGCACCGCATTGAGTGGCATGGAATGGCATGGACTGGCATGGACTGGCATGGACTGGCATGGAATGGCATGGAATGGCATGGAATGGCATGGAATGGCATGGAATGGCATGGAATGGCATGGAATGGCATGGAATGGCATGGCACCGGCATGGCACGGCATGGCACCGGCATGGCACGGCATGGCACCGGCATGGCACGGCATGGCACCGGCATGGCACGGCATGGCACCGGCATGGCACGGCATGGCACCGGCATGGCACCGGCATGGCACGGGATGGCACCGGCATGGCACGGCATGGCACCGGCATGGCACGGGATGGCACCGGCATGGCACGGCATGGCACCGGCATGGCACGGCATGGCACCGGCATGGCACGGCATGGCACCGGCATGGCACCGCATGGCACCGGCATGGCACGGCATGGCACCGGCATGGCACGGCATGGCACCGGCATGGCACGGCATGGCACCGGCATGGCACGGCATGGAATGGCATGGAATGGCATGGAATGGCATGGAATGGCATGGAATGGCATGGCACCGGCATGGCACGGCATGGCACCGGCATGGCACGGCATGGCACCGGCATGGCACGGCATGGCACCGGCATGGCACGGCATGGCACCGGCATGGCACGGCATGGCACCGGCATGGCACGGCATGGCACCGGCATGGCACGGCATGGCACCGGCATGGCACGGCATGGCACCGGCATGGCACGGCATGGCACCGGCATGGCACGGCATGGCACGGCATGGCACCGGCATGGCACGGCATGGCACCGGCATGGCACGGCATGGCACGGCATGGCACCGGCATGGCACGGCATGGCACCGGCATGGCACGGCATGGCACCGGCATGGCACGGCATGGCACCGGCATGGCACGGCATGGCACCGGCATGGCACGGCATGGCACCGGCATGGCACGGCATGGCACCGGCATGGCACGGCATGGCACCGGCATGGCACGGCATGGCACCGGCATGGCACGGCATGGCACCGGCATGGCACGGCATGGCACGGCATGGCACCGGCATGGCACGGCATGGCACCGGCATGGCACGGCATGGCACCGGCATGGCACCGGCATGGCACGGCATGGCACCGGCATGGCACGGCATGGCACCGGCATGGCACGGCATGGCACGGCATGGCACGGCATGGCACCGGCATGGCACGGCATGGCACGGCATGGCACCGGCATGGCACGGCAAGGCACCGGCATGGCACGGCATGGCACCGGCATGGCACGGCATGGCACCGGCATGGCACGGCATGGCACCGGCATGGCACGGCATGGCACCGGCATGGCACGGCATGGCACCGGCATGGCACGGCATGGAATGGCATGGCACGGCATGGAATGGCATGGCACGGCATGGAATGGCATGGCACGGCATAGAATGGCATGGCACGGCATGGAATGGCATGGAATGGCATGGAATGGCATGGAATGGCATGGAATGGCATGGAATGGCATGGAATGGCATGGAATGGCATGGAATGGCATGGAATGGCATGGAATGGCATGGAATGGCATGGAATGGCATGGAATGGCATGGAATGGCATGGAATGGCATGGAATGGCATGGAATGGCATGGAATGGCATGGAATGGCATGGAATGGCATGGAATGGCATGGAATGGCATGCAATGGCATGGAATGGCATGGAATGGCATGGAATGGCATGGAATGGCATGGAATGGCATGGAATGGCATGGAATGGCATGGAATGGCATGGAATGGCATGGAATGGCATGGCACCGCATGGCACGGCATGGCATGGCACGGCATGGCACGGCATGGCACGGCATGGCACGACATGGCACCGGCATGGCACGGCATGGCACCGGCATGGCACGGCATGGCACCGGCATGGCACGGCATAGCACGGCATGGCACCGGCATGGCACGGCATGGCACCGGCATGGCACGGCATGGCACCGGCATGGCACGGCATGGCACGGCATGGCACCGGCATGGCACGGCATGGCACCGGCATGGCACGGCATGGCACCGGCATGGCACGGCATGGCACCGGCATGGCACGGCATGGCACCGGCATGGCACGGCATGGCACCGGCATGGCACGGCATGGCACCGGCATGGCACGGCATGGCACCGGCATGGCACGGCATGGCACCGGCATGGCACGGCATGGAATGGCATGGAATGGCATGGAATGGCATGGAATGGCATGGAATGGCATGGAATGGCATGGAATGGCATGGAATGGCATGGAATGTCATGGAATGACATGGAATGGCATGGAATGACATGGAATGACATGGAATGGCATGGCACCGCATGGCACGGCATGGCACGGCATGGCACGGCATGGCACCGGCATGGCACGGCATGGCACCGGCATGGCACGGCATGGCACGGCATGGCACCGGCATGGCACGGCATGGCACCGGCATGGCACGGCATGGCACCGGCATGGCACGGCATGGCACCGGCATGGCACCGGCATGGCACCGGCATGGCACCGGCATGGCACGGCATGGAATGGCATGGCACGGCATGGAATGGCATGGCACGGCATGGAATGGCATGGAATGGCATGGAATGGCATGGAATGGCATGGAATGGCATGGAATGGCATGGAATGGCATGGAATGGCATGGAATGGCATGGAATGGCATGGAATGGCATGGAATGGCATGGAATGGCATGGAATGGCATGGAATGGCATGGAATGGCATGGAATGGCATGGAATGGCATGGAATGGCATGGAATGGCATGGAATGGCATGGAATGGCATGGAATGGCATGGCACCGGCATGGCACGGCATGGCACGGCATGGCACCGGCATGGCACCGGCATGGCACGGCATGGCACCGGCATGGCACGGCATGGCACGGCATGGCACCTGCATGGCACGGCATGGCACCGGCATGGCACGGCATGGCACGGCATGGCACCGGCATGGCACGGCATGGCACGGCATGGCACCGGCATGGCACGGCATGGCACCGGCATGGCACGGCATGGCACCGGCATGGCACGGCATGGCACCGGCATGGCACGGCATGGCACCGGCATGGCACGGCATGGCACCGGCATGGCACGGCATGGCACGGCATTGAATGGCATGGAATGGCATGGAATGGCATGGAATGGCATGGCACCGCATGGCACGGCATGGCATGGCACGGCATGGCACGACATGGCACCGGCATGGCACGGCATGGCACCGGCATGGCACGGCATGGCACCGGCATGGCACGGCATAGCACGGCATGGCACCGGCATGGCACGGCATGGCCCCGGCATGGCACGGCATGGCACCGGCATGGCACGGCATGGCACGGCATGGCACCGGCATGGCACGGCATGGCACCGGCATGGCACGGCATGGCACCGGCATGGCACGGCATGGCACCGGCATGGCACGGCATGGCACGGCATGGCACGGCATGGCACGGCATGGCACGGCATGGCACGGCATGGCACGGCATTGAATGGCATGGAATGGCATGGAATGGCATGGAATGGCATGGAATGGCATGGACTGGGATGGACTGGCATGGAATGGCATGGAATGGCATGGAATGGCATGGAATGGCATGGAATGGCATGGAATGGCATGGAATGGCATGGAATGGCATGGAATGGCATGGAATGGCATGGAATGGCATGGCACCGGCATGGCACGGCATGGCACCGGCATGGCACGGCATGGCACCGGCGTGGCACGGCATGGCACCGGCATGGCACGGCATGGCACCGGCATGGCACGGCATGGCACCGGCATGGCACCGGCATGGCACGGCATGGCACCGGCATGGCACGGCATGGCACCGGCATGGCACGGCATGGCACCGGCATGGCACGGCATGGCACCGGCATGGCACGGCATGGCACCGGCATGGCACGGCATGGCACCGCATTGAGTGGCATGGAATGGCATGGACTGGCATGGACTGGCATGGACTGGCATGGAATGGCATGGAATGGCATGGAATGGCATGGAATGGCATGGAATGGCATGGAATGGCATGGAATGGCATGGAATGGCATGGCACCGGCATGGCACGGCATGGCACCGGCATGGCACGGCATGGCACCGGCATGGCACGGCATGGCACCGGCATGGCACGGCATGGCACCGGCATGGCACCGGCATGGCACGGGATGGCACCGGCATGGCACGGCATGGCACCGGCATGGCACGGCATGGCACCGGCATGGCACGGCATGGCACCGGCATGGCACGGCATGGCACCGGCATGGCACGGCATGGCACCGGCATGGCACGGCATGGCACCGGCATGGCACGGCATGGCACCGGCATGGCACGGCATGGCACCGGCATGGCACGGCATGGCACCGGCATGGCACGGCATGGCACCGGCATGGCACCGGCATGGCACGGCATGGCACCGGCATGGCACGGCATGGCACCGGCATGGCACGGCATGGCACGGCATGGCACGGCATGGCACCGGCATGGCACGGCATGGCACGGCATGGCACCGGCATGGCACGGCAAGGCACCGGCATGGCACGGCATGGCACCGGCATGGCACGGCATGGCACCGGCATGGCACGGCATGGCACCGGCATGGCACGGCATGGCACCGGCATGGCACGGCATGGAATGGCATGGCACGGCATGGAATGGCATGGCACGGCATGGAATGGCATGGCACGGCATAGAATGGCATGGAATGGCATGGAATGGCATGGAATGGCATGGAATGGCATGGAATGGCATGGAATGGCATGGAATGGCATGGAATGGCATGGAATGGCATGGAATGGCATGGAATGGCATGGCACCGGCATGGCACGGCATGGCACGGCATGGCACCGGCATGGCACCGGCATGGCACGGCATGGCACCGGCATGGCACGGCATGGCACCGGCATGGCACGGCATGGCACGGCATGGCACGGCATGGCACGGCATGGCACGGCATGGCACGGCATGGCACGGCATGGCACGGCATGGCACGGCATGGCACGGCATGGCACGGCATGGCACGGCATGGCACGGCATGGCACGGCATGGCACGGCATGGCACGGCATGGCACGGCATGGCACGGCATGGCACGGCATTGAATGGCATGGAATGGCATGGAATGGCATGGAATGGCATGGAATGGCATGGAATGGCATGGAATGGCATGGAATGGCATGGAATGGCATGGAATGGCATGGAATGGCATGGAATGGCATGGAATGGCATGGAATGGCATGGAATGGCATGGAATGGCATGGAATGGCATGGAATGGCATGGAATGGCATGGCACGGCATGGCACCGGCATGGCACGGCAAGGCACCGGCATGGCACGGCATGGCACCGGCATGGCACGGCATGGCACCGGCATGGCACGGCATGGCACCGGCATGGCACGGCATGGCACCGGCATGGCACGGCATGGCACCGGCATGGCACGGCATGGCACCGGCATGGCACGGCATGGAATGGCATGGCACGGCATGGAATGGCATGGCACGGCATGGAATGGCATGGCACGGCATGGAATGGCATCGAATGGCATGGAATGGCATGGAATGGCATGGAATGGCATGGAATGGCATGGAATGGCATGGAATGGCATGCAATGGCATGGAATGGCATGGAATGGCATGGAATGGCATGGAATGGCATGGAATGGCATGGAATGGCATGGAATGGCATGGCACCGGCATGGCACGGCATGGAATGGCATGTCACCGGCATGGCACGGCATGGCACGGCATGGCACCGGCATGGCACGGCATGGCACCGGCATGGCACGGCATGGCACCGGCATGGCACGGCATGGCACCGGCATGGCACCGGCATGGCACGGGATGGCACCGGCATGGCACGGCATGGCACCGGCATGGCACGGCATGGCACCGGCATGGCACGGCATGGCACCGGCATGGCACGGCATGGCACCGGCATGGCACGGCATGGCACCGGCATGGCACGGCATGGAATGGCATGGAATGGCATGGAATGGCATGGAATGGCATGGAATGGCATGGAATGGCATGGAATGGCATGGCACCGGCATGGCACGGCATGGCACCGGCATGGCACGGCATGGCACCGGCATGGCACGGCATGGCACCGGCATGGCACGGCATGGCACCGGCATGGCACGGCATGGCACCGGCATGGCACGGCATGGCACGGCATGGCACCGGCATGGCACGGCATGGCACCGGCATGGCACGGCATGGCACCGGCATGGCACGGCATGGCACCGGCATGGCACGGCATGGCACCGGCATGGCACGGCATGGCACCGGCATGGCACGGCATGGCACGGCATGGCACCGGCATGGCACGGCATGGCACCGGCATGGCACGGCATGGCACCGGCATGGCACGGCATGGCACCGGCATGGCACGGCATGGAATGGCATGGCACGGCATGGAATGGCATGGCACGGCATAGAATGGCATGGCACGGCATGGAATGGCATGGAATGGCATGGAATGGCATGGAATGGCATGGAATGGCATGGAATGGCATGGAATGGCATGGAATGGCATGGAATGGCATGGAATGGCATGGAATGGCATGGAATGGCATGGAATGGCATGGAATGGCATGGAATGGCATGGAATGGCATGGAATGGCATGGAATGGCATGCAATGGCATGGAATGGCATGGAATGGCATGGAATGGCATGGAATGGCATGGAATGGCATGGAATGGCATGGAATGGCATGGAATGGCATGGAATGGCATGGAATGGCATGGAATGGCATGGCACCGGCATGGCACGGCATGGCACCGGCATGGCACGGCATGGCACCGGCATGGCACGGCATGGCACCGGCATGGCACGGCATGGCACCGGCATGGCACGGCATGGCACCGGCATGGCACGGCATGGCACCGGCATGGCACGGCATGGCACCGGCATGGCACGGCATGGCACCGGCATGGCACGGCATGGAACCGGCATGGCACGGCATGGCACCGGCATGGCACGGCATGGCACCGGCATGGCACGGCATGGCACCGGCATGGCACGGCATGGCACCGGCATGGCACGGCATGGCACCGGCATGGCACGGCATGGCACCGGCATGGCACGGCATGGCACCGGCATGGCACGGCACCGGCATGGCACGGCATGGCACCGGCATGGCACGGCATGGCACCGGCATGGCACGGCATGGCACGGCATGGCACGGCATGGCACCGGCATGGCACGGCATGGCACCGGCATGGCACGGCATGGCACCGGCATGGCACGGCATGGCACCGGCATGGCACGGCATGGCACCGGCATGGCACGGCATGGCACCGGCATGGCACGGCATGGCACCGGCATGGCACGGCATGGCACCGGCATGGCACGGCATGGAATGGCATGGCACGGCATGGAATGGCATGGCACGGCATGGAATGGCATGGCACGGCATAGAATGGCATGGAATGGCATGGAATGGCATGGAATGGCATGGAATGGCATGGAATGGCATGGAATGGCATGGAATGGCATGGAATGGCATGGAATGGCATGGAATGGCATGGAATGGCATGGAATGGCATGGCACCGGCATGGCACGGCATGGCACCGGCATGGCACGGCATGGCACCGGCATGGCACGGCATGGCACCGGCATGGCACGGCATGGCACGGCATGGCACGGCATTGAATGGCATGGAATGGCACGGCATTGAATGGCATGGAATGGCATGGAATGGCATGGCACCGCATGGCACGGCATGGCACCGGCATGGCACGGCATGGCACCGGCATGGCACGGCATAGCACGGCATAGCACGGCATGGCACGGCATGGCACCGGCATGGCACGGCATGGCACGGCATGGCACGGCATGGCACGGCATGGCACGGCATGGCACGGCATGGCACGGCATGGCACGGCATGGCACGGCATGGCACGGCATGGCACGGCATTGAATGGCATGGAATGGCATGGAATGGCATGGAATGGCATGGAATGGCATGGAATGGCATGGAATGGCATGGAATGGCATGGAATGGCATGGAATGGCATGGAATGGCATGGAATGGCATGGAATGGCATGGAATGGCATGGAATGGCATGGAATGGCATGGAATGGCATGGAATGGCATGGAATGGCATGGAATGGCATGGAATGGCATGGCACGGCATGGCACCGGCATGGCACGGCAAGGCACCGGCATGGCACGGCATGGCACCGGCATGGCACGGCATGGCACCGGCATGGCACGGCATGGCACCGGCATGGCACGGCATGGCACCGGCATGGCACGGCATGGCACCGGCATGGCACGGCATGGCACCGGCATGGCACGGCATGGCACCGGCATGGCACGGCATGGCACCGGCATGGCACGGCATGGCACCGGCATGGCACGGCATGGAATGGCATGGCACGGCATGGAATGGCATGGCACGGCATGGAATGGCATGGCACGGCATGGAATGGCATCGAATGGCATGGAATGGCATGGAATGGCATGGAATGGCATGGAATGGCATGGAATGGCATGGAATGGCATGGAATGGCATGGAATGGCATGGAATGGCATGGAATGGCATGGAATGGCATGCAATGGCATGGAATGGCATGGAATGCCATGGAATGGCATGGAATGGCATGGAATGGCATGGAATGGCATGGAATGGCATGGCACCGGCATGGCACGGCATGGAATGGCATGGCACCGGCATGGCACGGCATGGCACGGCATGGCACCGGCATGGCACGGCATGGCACCGGCATGGCACGGCATGGCACCGGCATGGCACGGCATGGCACCGGCATGGCACCGGCATGGCACGGGATGGCACCGGCATGGCACGGCATGGAATGGCATGGCACGGCATGGAATGGCATGGCACGGCATGGAATGGCATGGCACGGCATAGAATGGCATGGAATGGCATGGAATGGCATGGAATGGCATGGAATGGCATGGAATGGCATGGAATGGCATGGAATGGCATGGAATGGCATGGAATGGCATGGAATGGCATGGAATGGCATGGAATGGCATGGAATGGCATGGAATGGCATGGAATGGCATGGAATGGCATGGAATGGCATGGAATGGCATGGAATGGCATGGAATGGCATGGAATGGCATGGAATGGCATGGAATGGCATGGAATGGCATGCAATGGCATGGAATGGCATGGAATGGCATGGAATGGCATGGAATGGCATGGAATGGCATGGAATGGCATGGAATGGCATGGAATGGCATGGCACCGCATGGCACGGCATGGCATGGCACGGCATGGCACGGCATGGCACGGCATGGCACGACATGGCACCGGCATGGCACGGCATGGCACCGGCATGGCACGGCATGGCACCGGCATGGCACGGCATAGCACGGCATGGCACCGGCATGGCACGGCATGGCACCGGCATGGCACGGCATGGCACCGGCATGGCACGGCATGGCACGGCATGGCACCGGCATGGCACGGCATGGCACCGGCATGGCACGGCATGGCACCGGCATGGCACGGCATGGCACCGGCATGGCACGGCATGGCACCGGCATGGCACGGCATGGCACCGGCATGGCACGGCATGGCACCGGCATGGCACGGCATGGCACCGGCATGGCACGGCATGGCACCGGCATGGCACGGCATGGAATGGCATGGAATGGCATGGAATGGCATGGAATGGCATGGAATGGCATGGAATGGCATGGAATGGCATGGAATGGCATGGAATGTCATGGAATGACATGGAATGGCATGGAATGACATGGAATGACATGGAATGGCATGGCACCGCATGGCACGGCATGGCACGGCATGGCACGGCATGGCACCGGCATGGCACGGCATGGCACCGGCATGGCACGGCATGGCACGGCATGGCACCGGCATGGCACGGCATGGCACCGGCATGGCACGGCATGGCACCGGCATGGCACGGCATGGCACCGGCATGGCACCGGCATGGCACCGGCATGGCACCGGCATGGCACGGCATGGAATGGCATGGCACGGCATGGAATGGCATGGCACGGCATGGAATGGCATGGAATGGCATGGAATGGCATGGAATGGCATGGAATGGCATGGAATGGCATGGAATGGCATGGAATGGCATGGAATGGCATGGAATGGCATGGAATGGCATGGAATGGCATGGAATGGCATGGAATGGCATGGAATGGCATGGAATGGCATGGAATGGCATGGAATGGCATGGAATGGCATGGAATGGCATGGAATGGCATGGAATGGCATGGAATGGCATGGAATGGCATGGAATGGCATGGAATGGCATGGAATGGCATGGCACCGGCATGGCACGGCATGGCACGGCATGGCACCGGCATGGCACCGGCATGGCACGGCATGGCACCGGCATGGCACGGCATGGCACGGCATGGCACCTGCATGGCACGGCATGGCACCGGCATGGCACGGCATGGCACGGCATGGCACCGGCATGGCACGGCATGGCACGGCATGGCACCGGCATGGCACGGCATGGCACCGGCATGGCACGGCATGGCACCGGCATGGCACGGCATGGCACCGGCATGGCACGGCATGGCACCGGCATGGCACGGCATGGCACCGGCATGGCACGGCATGGCACGGCATTGAATGGCATGGAATGGCATGGAATGGCATGGAATGGCATGGCACCGCATGGCACGGCATGGCATGGCACGGCATGGCACGGCATGGCACGGCATGGCACGACATGGCACCGGCATGGCACGGCATGGCACCGGCATGGCACGGCATGGCACCGGCATGGCACGGCATAGCACGGCATGGCACCGGCATGGCACGGCATGGCCCCGGCATGGCACGGCATGGCACCGGCATGGCACGGCATGGCACGGCATGGCACCGGCATGGCACGGCATGGCACCGGCATGGCACGGCATGGCACCGGCATGGCACGGCATGGCACGGCATGGCACGGCATGGCACGGCATGGCACGGCATGGCACGGCATGGCACGGCATTGAATGGCATGGAATGGCATGGAATGGCATGGAATGGCATGGAATGGCATGGACTGGGATGGACTGGCATGGAATGGCATGGAATGGCATGGAATGGCATGGAATGGCATGGAATGGCATGGAATGGCATGGAATGGCATGGAATGGCATGGAATGGCATGGAATGGCATGGAATGGCATGGAATGGCATGGAATGGCATGGAATGGCATGGCACCGGCATGGCACGGCATGGCACCGGCATGGCACGGCATGGCACCGGCGTGGCACGGCATGGCACCGGCATGGCACGGCATGGCACCGGCATGGCACGGCATGGCACCGGCATGGCACCGGCATGGCACGGCATGGCACCGGCATGGCACGGCATGGCACCGGCATGGCACGGCATGGCACCGGCATGGCACGGCATGGCACCGGCATGGCACGGCATGGCACCGGCATGGCACGGCATGGCACCGCATTGAGTGGCATGGAATGGCATGGACTGGCATGGACTGGCATGGACTGGCATGGAATGGCATGGAATGGCATGGAATGGCATGGAATGGCATGGAATGGCATGGAATGGCATGGAATGGCATGGAATGGCATGGCACCGGCATGGCACGGCATGGCACCGGCATGGCACGGCATGGCACCGGCATGGCACGGCATGGCACCGGCATGGCACGGCATGGCACCGGCATGGCACGGCATGGCACCGGCATGGCACCGGCATGGCACGGGATGGCACCGGCATGGCACGGCATGGCACCGGCATGGCACGGCATGGCACCGGCATGGCACGGCATGGCACCGGCATGGCACGGCATGGCACCGGCATGGCACGGCATGGCACCGGCATGGCACGGCATGGCACCGGCATGGCACGGCATGGCACCGGCATGGCACGGCATGGCACCGGCATGGCACGGCATGGCACCGGCATGGCACGGCATGGCACCGGCATGGCACGGCATGGCACCGGCATGGCACCGGCATGGCACGGCATGGCACCGGCATGGCACGGCATGGCACCGGCATGGCACGGCATGGCACGGCATGGCACGGCATGGCACCGGCATGGCACGGCATGGCACGGCATGGCACCGGCATGGCACGGCAAGGCACCGGCATGGCACGGCATGGCACCGGCATGGCACGGCATGGCACCGGCATGGCACGGCATGGCACCGGCATGGCACGGCATGGAATGGCATGGCACGGCATGGAATGGCATGGCACGGCATGGAATGGCATGGCACGGCATAGAATGGCATGGAATGGCATGGAATGGCATGGAATGGCATGGAATGGCATGGAATGGCATGGAATGGCATGGAATGGCATGGAATGGCATGGAATGGCATGGAATGGCATGGAATGGCATGGCACCGGCATGGCACGGCATGGCACGGCATGGCACCGGCATGGCACCGGCATGGCACGGCATGGCACCGGCATGGCACGGCATGGCACCGGCATGGCACGGCATGGCACGGCATGGCACGGCATGGCACGGCATGGCACGGCATGGCACGGCATGGCACGGCATGGCACGGCATGGCACGGCATGGCACGGCATGGCACGGCATGGCACGGCATGGCACGGCATGGCACGGCATTGAATGGCATGGAATGGCATGGAATGGCATGGAATGGCATGGAATGGCATGGAATGGCATGGAATGGCATGGAATGGCATGGAATGGCATGGAATGGCATGGAATGGCATGGAATGGCATGGAATGGCATGGAATGGCATGGAATGGCATGGAATGGCATGGAATGGCATGGAATGGCATGGAATGGCATGGAATGGCATGGAATGGCATGGAATGGCATGGCACGGCATGGCACCGGCATGGCACGGCAAGGCACCGGCATGGCACGGCATGGCACCGGCATGGCACGGCATGGCACCGGCATGGCACGGCATGGCACCGGCATGGCACGGCATGGCACCGGCATGGCACGGCATGGCACCGGCATGGCACGGCATGGCACCGGCATGGCACGGCATGGAATGGCATGGCACGGCATGGAATGGCATGGCACGGCATGGAATGGCATCGAATGGCATGGAATGGCATGGAATGGCATGGAATGGCATGGAATGGCATGGAATGGCATGGAATGGCATGCAATGGCATGGAATGGCATGGAATGGCATGCAATGGCATGGAATGGCATGGAATGGCATGGAATGGCATGGAATGGCATGGCACCGGCATGGCACGGCATGGAATGGCATGGCACCGGCATGGCACGGCATGGCACGGCATGGCACCGGCATGGCACGGCATGGCACCGGCATGGCACGGCATGGCACCGGCATGGCACCGGCATGGCACGGGATGGCACCGGCATGGCACGGCATGGCACCGGCATGGCACGGCATGGCACCGGCATGGCACGGCATGGCACCGGCATGGCACGGCATGGCACCGGCATGGCACGGCATGGCACCGGCATGGCACGGCATGGCACCGGCATGGCACGGCATGGAATGGCATGGAATGGCATGGAATGGCATGGAATGGCATGGAATGGCATGGAATGGCATGGAATGGCATGGCACCGGCATGGCACGGCATGGCACCGGCATGGCACGGCATGGCACCGGCATGGCACGGCATGGCACCGGCATGGCACGGCATGGCACCGGCATGGCACGGCATGGCACCGGCATGGCACGGCATGGCACCGGCATGGCACGGCATGGCACGGCATGGCACCGGCATGGCACGGCATGGCACCGGCATGGCACGGCATGGCACCGGCATGGCACGGCATGGCACCGGCATGGCACGGCATGGCACCGGCATGGCACGGCATGGCACCGGCATGGCACGGCATGGCACGGCATGGCACCGGCATGGCACGGCATGGCACCGGCATGGCACGGCATGGCACCGGCATGGCACGGCATGGCACCGGCATGGCACGGCATGGCACCGGCATGGCACGGCATGGCACCGGCATGGCACGGCATGGCACCGGCATGGCACGGCATGGCACCGGCATGGCACGGCATGGCACCGGCATGGCACGGCATGGCACCGGCATGGCACCGGCATGGCACGGCATGGCACCGGCATGGCACGGCATGGCACCGGCATGGCACCGGCATGGCACGGCATGGCACCGGCATGGCACGGCATGGCACCGGCATGGCACGGCATGGCACCGGCATGGCACGGCATGGCACGGCATGGCACCGGCATGGCACGGCAAGGCACCGGCATGGCACGGCATGGCACCGGCATGGCACGGCATGGCACCGGCATGGCACGGCATGGCACCGGCATGGCACGGCATGGAATGGCATGGCACGGCATGGAATGGCATGGCACGGCATAGAATGGCATGGCACGGCATGGAATGGCATGGAATGGCATGGAATGGCATGGAATGGCATGGAATGGCATGGAATGGCATGGAATGGCATGGAATGGCATGGAATGGCATGGAATGGCATGGAATGGCATGGAATGGCATGGAATGGCATGGAATGGCATGGAATGGCATGGAATGGCATGCAATGGCATGGAATGGCATGGAATGGCATGGAATGGCATGGAATGGCATGGAATGGCATGGAATGGCATGGAATGGCATGGAATGGCATGGAATGGCATGGAATGGCATGGAATGGCATGGAATGGCATGGCACCGGCATGGCACGGCATGGCACCGGCATGGCACGGCATGGCACCGGCATGGCACGGCATGGCACCGGCATGGCACGGCATGGCACCGGCATGGCACGGCATGGCACCGGCATGGCACGGCATGGCACCGGCATGGCACGGCATGGCACCGGCATGGCACGGCATGGCACCGGCATGGCACGGCATGGCACCGGCATGGCACGGCATGGCACGGCATGGCACGGCATGGCACCGGCATGGCACGGCATGGCACCGGCATGGCACGGCATGGCACCGGCATGGCACGGCATGGCACCGGCATGGCACGGCATGGCACCGGCATGGCACGGCATGGCACCGGCATGGCACGGCATGGCACCGGCATGGCACGGCATGGCACCGGCATGGCACGGCATGGAATGGCATGGCACGGCATGGAATGGCATGGCACGGCATAGAATGGCATGGAATGGCATGGAATGGCATGGAATGGCATGGAATGGCATGGAATGGCATGGAATGGCATGGAATGGCATGGAATGGCATGGAATGGCATGGAATGGCATGGCACCGGCATGGCACGGCATGGCACGGCATGGCACCGGCATGGCACGGCATGGCACCGGCATGGCACGGCATGGCACCGGCATGGCACGGCATGGCACGGCATGGCACGGCATTGAATGGCATGGAATGGCACGGCATTGAATGGCATGGAATGGCATGGAATGGCATGGCACCGCATGGCACGGCATGGCATGGCACGGCATGGCACGGCATGGCACCGGCATGGCACGGCATGGCACCGGCATGGCACGGCATAGCACGGCATAGCACGGCATGGCACGGCATGGCACCGGCATGGCACGGCATGGCACGGCATGGCACGGCATGGCACGGCATGGCACGGCATGGCACGGCATGGCACGGCATGGCACGGCATGGCACGGCATGGCACGGCATGGCACGGCATGGCACGGCATTGAATGGCATGGAATGGCATGGAATGGCATGGAATGGCATGGAATGGCATGGAATGGCATGGAATGGCATGGAATGGCATGGAATGGCATGGAATGGCATGGAATGGCATGGAATGGCATGGAATGGCATGGAATGGCATGGAATGGCATGGAATGGCATGGAATGGCATGGCACGGCATGGCACCGGCATGGCACGGCAAGGCACCGGCATGGCACGGCATGGCACCGGCATGGCACGGCATGGCACCGGCATGGCACGGCATGGCACCGGCATGGCACGGCATGGCACCGGCATGGCACGGCATGGCACCGGCATGGCACGGCATGGCACCGGCATGGCACGGCATGGAATGGCATGGCACGGCATGGAATGGCATGGCACGGCATGGAATGGCATCGAATGGCATGGAATGGCATGGAATGGCATGGAATGGCATGGAATGGCATGGAATGGCATGGAATGGCATGGAATGGCATGGAATGGCATGGAATGGCATGGAATGGCATGGAATGGCATGCAATGGCATGGAATGGCATGGAATGGCATGGAATGGCATGGAATGGCATGGAATGGCATGGAATGGCATGGAATGGCATGGAATGGCATGGAATGGCATGGAATGGCATGGAATGGCATGGCACGGCATGGCACGGCATGGCACCGGCATGGCACGGCATGGCACCGGCATGGCACGGCATGGCACCGGCATGGCACGGCATGGCACGGCATGGCACCGGCATGGCACGGCATGGCACCGGCATGGCACGGCATGGCACGGCATGGCACCGGCATGGCACCGGCATGGCACGGCATGGCACCGGCATGGCACCGGCATGGCACGGCATGGCACCGGCATGGCACGGCATGGCACGGCATGGCACGGCATTGAATGGCATGGAATGGCACGGCATTGAATGGCATGGAATGGCATGGCACCGGCATGGCACGGCATGGCACCGGCATGGCACGGCACGGCATGGCACGGCATGGCACCGGCATGGCACGGCATGGCACCGGCATGGCACGGCATAGCACGGCATGGCACCGGCATGGCACGGCATGGCACCGGCATGGCACGGCATGGCACGGCATGGCACGGCATGGCACGGCATGGCACGGCATGGCACGGCATGGCACGGCATGGCACGGCATGGCACGGCATGGCACGGCATGGCACGGCATGGAATGGCATGGAATGGCATGGAATGGCATGGAATGGCATGGAATGGCATGGAATGGCATGGAATGGCATGGAATGGCATGGAATGGCATGGAATGGCATGGAATGGCATGGAATGGCATGGAATGGCATGGAATGGCATGGAATGGCATGGAATGGCATGGAATGGCATGGAATGGCATGGAATGGCATGGAATGGCATGGAATGGCATGGAATGGCATGGAATGGCATGGAATGGCATGGAATGGCATGGAATGGCATGGAATGGCATGGAATGGCATGGAATGGCATGGAATGGCATGGAATGGCATGGAATGGCATGGAATGGCATGGAATGGCATGGAATGGCATGGAATGGCATGGAATGGCATGGAATGGCATGGAATGGCATGGAATGGCATGGAATGGCATGGAATGGCATGGAATGGCATGGAATGGCATGGAATGGCATGGCACCGGCATGGCACGGCATGGCACGGCATGGCACCGGCATGGCACCGGCATGGCACGGCATGGCACCGGCATGGCACGGCATGGCACCGGCATGGCACGGCATGGCACGGCATGGCACCGGCATGGCACGGCATGGCACCGGCATGGCACCGGCATGGCACGGCATGGCACCGGCATGGCACGGCATGGCACGGCATTGAATGGCATGGAATGGCATGGAATGGCATGGAATGGCATGGAATGGCATGGCACCGCATGGCACGGCATGGCATGGCACGGCATGGCACGGCATGGCACCGGCATGGCACGGCATGGCACGGCATTGAATGGCATGGAATGGCATGGAATGGCATGGAATGGCATGGAATGGCATGGAATGGCATGGAATGGCATGGCACCGCATGGCACGGCATGGCATGGCACGGCATGGCACGGCATGGCACCGGCATGGCACGGCATGGCACCGGCATGGCACGGCATAGCACGGCATGGCACCGGCATGGCACGGCATGGCACCGGCATGGCACGGCATGGCACCGGCATGGCACGGCATGGCACCGGCATGGCACGGCATGGCACCGGCATGGCACGGCATGGCACCGGCATGGCACGGCATGGCACGGCATGGCACCGGCATGGCACGGCATGGCACCGGCATGGCACGGCATGGCACCGGCATGGCACGGCATGGCACCGGCATGGCACGGCATGGCACCGGCATGGCACGGCATGGCACCGGCATGGGACGGCATGGCACGGCATGGCACGGCATGGCACGGCATGGCACGGCATGGCACGGCATGGCACGGCATGGCACGGCATGGCACGGCATGGCACGGCATGGCACGGCATGGCACGGCATGGCACGGCATGGCACGGCATGGCACGGCATGGCACGGCATGGCACGGCATGGCACGGCATGGCACGGCATGGCACGGCATGGCACGGCATTGAATGGCATGGAATGGCATGGAATGGCATGGAATGGCATGGAATGGCATGGAATGGCATGGAATGGCATGGAATGGCATGGAATGGCATGGAATGGCATGGAATGGCATGGAATGGCATGGAATGGCATGGAATGGCATGGAATGGCATGGAATGGCATGGAATGGCATGGAATGGCATGGAATGGCATGGAATGGCATGGAATGGCATGGAATGGCATGGAATGGCATGGAATGGCATGGAATGGCATGGAATGGCATGGAATGGCATGGAATGGCATGGAATGGCATGGAATGGCATGGAATGGCATGGAATGGCATGGAATGGCATGGAATGGCATGGAATGGCATGGAATGGCATGGAATGGCATGGAATGGCATGGAATGGCATGGAATGGCATGGAATGGCATGGAATGGCATGGAATGGCATGGAATGGCATGGAATGGCATGGAATGGCATGGAATGGCATGGAATGGCATGGAATGGCATGGCACCGGCATGGCACGGCATGGCACGGCATGGCACCGGCATGGCACCGGCATGGCACGGCATGGCACCGGCATGGCACGGCATGGCACCGGCATGGCACGGCATGGCACGGGCATGGCACGGCATGGCACGGCATGGCACCGGCATGGCACGGCATGGCACCGGCATGGCACGGCATGGCACGGCATGGCACCGGCATGGCACGGCATGGCACCGGCATGGCACGGCATGGCACCGGCATGGCACGGCATGGCACCGGCATGGCACGGCATGGCACCGGCATGGCACGGCATGGCACCGGCATGGCACGGCATGGCACGGCATTGAATGGCATGGAATGGCATGGAATGGCATGGAATGGCATGGAATGGCATGGAATGGCATGGAATGGCATGGAATGGCATGGAATGGCATGGAATGGCATGGAATGGCATGGAATGGCATGGAATGGCATGGAATGGCATGGAATGGCATGGAATGGCATGGAATGGCATGGAATGGCATGGAATGGCATGGAATGGCATGGAATGGCATGGAATGGCATGGAATGGCATGGAATGGCATGGAATGGCATGGAATGGCATGGAATGGCATGGAATGGCATGGAATGGCATGGCACGGCATGGCACGGCATGGCACCGGCATGGCACGGCATGGCACCGGCATGGCACGGCATGGCACGGCATGGCACCGGCATGGCACGGCATGGCACGGCATTGAATGGCATGGAATGGCATTGAATGGCACGGAATGGCACGGCATGGCACGGCATGGCACCGGCATGGCACGGCATTGAATGGCATGGAATGGCATGGAATGGCATGGAATGGCATGGAATGGCATGGAATGGCATGGAATGGCATGGAATGGCATGGAATGGCATGCAATGGCATGGAATGGCATGGAATGGCATGGAATGGCATGGAATGGCATGGAATGGCATGGCACCGGCATGGCACGGCATGGCACCGGCATGGCACGGCATGGCACCGGCATGGCACGGCATGGCACCGGCATGGCACGGCATGGCACCGGCATGGCACGGCATGGCACCGGCATGGCACGGCATGGCACCGGCATGGCACGGCATGGCACCGGCATGGCACGGCATGGCACCGGCATGGCACGGCATGGCACCGGCATGGCACGGCATGGCACCGCATTGAGTGGCATGGAATGGCATGGAATGGCATGGACTGGCATGGACTGGCATGGAATGGCATGGAATGGCATGGAATGGCATGGAATGGCATGTAATGGCATGGAATGGCATGGAATGGCATGGAATGGCATGGCACCGGCATGGCACGGCATGGCACCGGCATGGCACGGCATGGCACGGCATGGCACCGGCATGGCACGGCATGGCACCGGCATGGCACGGCATGGCACCGGCATGGCACGGCATGGCACCGGCATGGCACCGGCATGGCACGGGATGGCACCGGCATGGCACGGCATGGCACCGGCATGGCACGGCATGGCACCGGCATGGCACGGCATGGCACCGGCATGGCACGGCATGGCACCGGCATGGCACGGCATGGCACCGGCATGGCACGGCATGGCACCGGCATGGCACGGCATGGCACCGGCATGGCACGGCATGGCACCGGCATGGCACGGCATGGCACCGGCATGGCACGGCATGGCACCGGCATGGCACGGCATGGCACCGGCATGGCACCGGCATGGCACGGCATGGCACCGGCATGGCACGGCATGGCACGGCATGGCACGGCATGGCACGGCATGGCACGGCATGGCACCGGCATGGCACGGCATGGCACGGCATGGCACCGGCATGGCACGGCAAGGCACCGGCATGGCACGGCATGGCACCGGCATGGCACGGCATGGCACCGGCATGGCACGGCATGGCACCGGCATGGCACGGCATGGCACCGGCATGGCACGGCATGGCACCGGCATGGCACGGCATGGCACCGGCATGGCACGGCATGGCACCGGCATGGCACGGCATGGCACCGGCATGGCACGGCATGGCACCGGCATGGCACGGCATGGCACCGGCATGGCACGGCATGGCACCGGCATGGCACGGCATGGCACCGGCATGGCACGGCATGGCACCGGCATGGCACGGCATGGCACCGGCATGGCACGGCATGGCACCGGCATGGCACGGCATGGCACCGGCATGGGACGGCATGGCACGGCATGGCACGGCATGGCACGGCATGGCACGGCATGGCACGGCATGGCACGGCATGGCACGGCATGGCACGGCATGGCACGGCATTGAATGGCATGGAATGGCATGGAATGGCATGGAATGGCATGGAATGGCATGGAATGGCATGGAATGGCATGGAATGGCATGGAATGGCATGGAATGGCATGGAATGGCATGGAATGGCATGGAATGGCATGGAATGGCATGGAATGGCATGGAATGGCATGGAATGGCATGGAATGGCATGGAATGGCATGGAATGGCATGGAATGGCATGGAATGGCATGGAATGGCATGGAATGGCATGGAATGGCATGGAATGGCATGGAATGGCATGGAATGGCATGGAATGGCATGGAATGGCATGGAATGGCATGGAATGGCATGGAATGGCATGGAATGGCATGGAATGGCATGGAATGGCATGGCACCGGCATGGCACGGCATGGCACGGCATGGCACCGGCATGGCACCGGCATGGCACGGCATGGCACCGGCATGGCACGGCATGGCACCGGCATGGCACGGCATGGCACGGCATGGCACCGGCATGGCACGGCATGGCACCGGCATGGCACGGCATGGCACGGCATGGCACCGGCATGGCACGGCATGGCACCGGCATGGCACGGCATGGCACCGGCATGGCACGGCATGGCACCGGCATGGCACGGCATGGCACCGGCATGGCACGGCATGGCACCGGCATGGCACGGCATGGCACCGGCATGGCACGACATTGAATGGCATGGAATGGCATGGAATGGCATGGAATGGCATGGAATGGCATGGAATGGCATGGAATGGCATGGAATGGCATGGAATGGCATGGAATGGCATGGAATGGCATGGAATGGCATGGAATGGCATGGAATGGCATGGAATGGCATGGAATGGCATGGAATGGCATGGAATGGCATGGAATGGCATGGAATGGCATGGAATGGCATGGAATGGCATGGAATGGCATGGAATGGCATGGAATGGCATGGAATGGCATGGAATGGCATGGAATGGCATGGAATGGCATGGAATGGCATGGAATGGCATGGAATGGCATGGAATGGCATGGAATGGCATGGAATGGCATGGAATGGCATGGAATGGCATGGAATGGCATGGAATGGCATGGAATGGCATGGAATGGCATGGAATGGCATGGAATGGCATGGAATGGCATGGAATGGCATGGAATGGCATGGAATGGCATGGAATGGCATGGAATGGCATGGAATGGCATGGAATGGCATGGAATGGCATGGAATGGCATGGAATGGCATGGAATGGCATGGAATGGCATGGAATGGCATGGAATGGCATGGAATGGCATGGAATGGCATGGCACGGCATGGCACGGCATGGCACCGGCATGGCACGGCATGGCACCGGCATGGCACGGCATGGCACGGCATGGCACCGGCATGGCACGGCATGGCACGGCATTGAATGGCATGGAATGGCATTGAATGGCACGGAATGGCACGGCATGGCACGGCATGGCACGGCATGGCACCGGCATGGCACGGCATTGAATGGCATGGAATGGCATGGAATGGCATGGAATGGCATGGAATGGCATGGAATGGCATGGAATGGCATGGAATGGCATGGAATGGCATGCAATGGCATGGAATGGCATGGAATGGCATGGAATGGCATGGAATGGCATGGAATGGCATGGCACCGGCATGGCACGGCATGGCACCGGCATGGCACGGCATGGCACCGGCATGGCACGGCATGGCACCGGCATGGCACGGCATGGCACCGGCATGGCACGGCATGGCACCGGCATGGCACGGCATGGCACCGGCATGGCACGGCATGGCACCGGCATGGCACGGCATGGCACCGCATTGAGTGGCATGGAATGGCATGGAATGGCATGGACTGGCATGGACTGGCATGGAATGGCATGGAATGGCATGGAATGGCATGGAATGGCATGGAATGGCATGGAATGGCATGGCACCGGCATGGCACGGCATGGCACCGGCATGGCACGGCATGGCACCGGCATGGCACGGCATGGCACCGGCATGGCACGGCATGGCACCGGCATGGCACGGCATGGCACCGGCATGGCACGGCATGGCACCGGCATGGCACGGCATGGCACCGGCATGGCACGGCATGGCACCGGCATGGCACGGCATGGCACCGCATTGAGTGGCATGGAATGGCATGGACTGGCATGGAATGGCATGGAATGGCATGGAATGGCATGGAATGGCATGGAATGGCATGGAATGGCATGGAATGGCATGGAATGGCATGGCACCGGCATGGCACGGCATGGCACCGGCATGGCACGGCATGGCACCGGCATGGCACGGCATGGCACCGGCATGGCACGGCATGGCACCGGCATGGCACGGCATGGCACCGGCATGGCACGGCATGGCACCGGCATGGCACGGCATGGCACCGGCATGGCACGGCATGGAATGGCATGGCACGGCATGGAATGGCATGGCACGGCATGGAATGGCATGGCACGGCATAGAATGGCATGGAATGGCATGGAATGGCATGGAATGGCATGGAATGGCATGGAATGGCATGGAATGGCATGGAATGGCATGGAATGGCATGGAATGGCATGGAATGGCATGCAATGGCATGGAATGGCATGGAATGGCATGGAATGGCATGGAATGGCATGGAATGGCATGGAATGGCATGGAATGGCATGGAATGGCATGGCACCGCATGGCACGGCATGGCATGGCACGGCACGGCACGGCATGGCACGACATGGCACCGGCATGGCACGGCATGGCACCGGCATGGCACGGCATGGCACCGGCATGGCACGGCATGGCACCGGCATGGCACGGCATGGCACGGCATGGCACCGGCATGGCACGGCATGGCACCGGCATGGCACGGCATGGCACGGCATGGCACCGGCATGGCACGGCATGGCACCGGCATGGCACGGCATGGCACCGGCATGGCACGGCATGGCACCGGCATGGCACGGCATGGCACCGGCATGGCACGGCATGGCACCGGCATGGCACGGCATGGCACCGGCATGGCACGGCATGGCACCGGCATGGCACGGCATGGCACCGGCATGGCACGGCATGGCACCGGCATGGCACGGCATGGAATGGCATGGAATGGCATGGAATGGCATGGAATGGCATGGAATGGCATGGAATGGCATGGAATGGCATGGAATGGCATGGAATGGCATGGAATGGCATGGAATGGCATGGAATGGCATGGAATGGCATGGAATGTCATGGAATGACATGGAATGGCATGGAATGACATGGAATGACATGGAATGGCATGGCACCGCATGGCACGGCATGGCACGGCATGGCACGGCATGGCACCGGCATGGCACGGCATGGCACCGGCATGGCACGGCATGGCACGGCATGGCACCGGCATGGCACGGCATGGCACCGGCATGGCACGGCATGGCACCGGCATGGCACGGCATGGCACCGGCATGGCACCGGCATGGCACGGCATGGCACCGGCATGGCACGGCATGGAATGGCATGGCACGGCATGGAATGGCATGGCACGGCATGGAATGGCATGGAATGGCATGGAATGGCATGGAATGGCATGGAATGGCATGGAATGGCATGGAATGGCATGGAATGGCATGGAATGGCATGGAATGGCATGGAATGGCATGGAATGGCATGGAATGGCATGGAATGGCATGGAATGGCATGGAATGGCATGGAATGGCATGGAATGGCATGGAATGGCATGGCACCGGCATGGCACGGCATGGCACGGCATGGCACCGGCATGGCACCGGCATGGCACGGCATGGCACCGGCATGGCACGGCATGGCACGGCATGGCACCTGCATGGCACGGCATGGCACCGGCATGGCACGGCATGGCACGGCATGGCACCGGCATGGCACGGCATGGCACGGCATGGCACCGGCATGGCACGGCATGGCACCGGCATGGCACGGCATGGCACCGGCATGGCACGGCATGGCACCGGCATGGCACGGCATGGCACCGGCATGGCACGGCATGGCACCGGCATGGCACGGCATGGCACGGCATTGAATGGCATGGAATGGCATGGAATGGCATGGAATGGCATGGCACCGCATGGCACGGCATGGCATGGCACGGCATGGCACGGCATGGCACGGCATGGCACGACATGGCACCGGCATGGCACGGCATGGCACCGGCATGGCACGGCATGGCACCGGCATGGCACGGCATAGCACGGCATGGCACCGGCATGGCACGGCATGGCCCCGGCATGGCACGGCATGGCACCGGCATGGCACGGCATGGCACGGCATGGCACCGGCATGGCACGGCATGGCACCGGCATGGCACGGCATGGCACCGGCATGGCACGGCATGGCACGGCATGGCACGGCATGGCACGGCATGGCACGGCATGGCACGGCATGGCACGGCATGGCACGGCATTGAATGGCATGGAATGGCATGGAATGGCATGGAATGGCATGGAATGGCATGGACTGGGATGGACTGGCATGGAATGGCATGGAATGGCATGGAATGGCATGGAATGGCATGGAATGGCATGGAATGGCATGGAATGGCATGGAATGGCATGGAATGGCATGGAATGGCATGGAATGGCATGGAATGGCATGGCACCGGCATGGCACGGCATGGCACCGGCATGGCACGGCATGGCACCGGCATGGCACGGCATGGCACCGGCGTGGCACGGCATGGCACCGGCATGGCACGGCATGGCACCGGCATGGCACGGCATGGCACCGGCATGGCACCGGCATGGCACGGCATGGCACCGGCATGGCACGGCATGGCACCGGCATGGCACGGCATGGCACCGGCATGGCACGGCATGGCACCGGCATGGCACGGCATGGCACCGGCATGGCACGGCATGGCACCGGCATGGCACGGCATGGCACCGCATTGAGTGGCATGGAATGGCATGGACTGGCATGGACTGGCATGGACTGGCATGGAATGGCATGGAATGGCATGGAATGGCATGGAATGGCATGGAATGGCATGGAATGGCATGGAATGGCATGGAATGGCATGGAATGGCATGGCACCGGCATGGCACGGCATGGCACCGGCATGGCACGGCATGGCACCGGCATGGCACGGCATGGCACCGGCATGGCACGGCATGGCACCGGCATGGCACGGCATGGCACCGGCATGGCACCGGCATGGCACGGGATGGCACCGGCATGGCACGGCATGGCACCGGCATGGCACGGCATGGCACCGGCATGGCACGGCATGGCACCGGCATGGCACGGCATGGCACCGGCATGGCACGGCATGGCACCGGCATGGCACGGCATGGCACCGGCATGGCACGGCATGGCACCGGCATGGCACCGGCATGGCACGGCATGGCACCGGCATGGCACGGCATGGCACGGCATGGCACGGCATGGCACCGGCATGGCACGGCATGGCACGGCATGGCACCGGCATGGCACGGCAAGGCACCGGCATGGCACGGCATGGCACCGGCATGGCACGGCATGGCACCGGCATGGCACGGCATGGCACCGGCATGGCACGGCATGGCACCGGCATGGCACGGCATGGCACCGGCATGGCACGGCATGGCACCGGCATGGCACGGCATGGCACCGGCATGGCACGGCATGGCACCGGCATGGCACGGCATGGCACCGGCATGGCACGGCATGGCACCGGCATGGCACGGCATGGCACCGGCATGGCACGGCATGGCACCGGCATGGCACGGCATGGAATGGCATGGCACCGGCATGGCACGGCATGGCACCGGCATGGCACGGCATGGCACCGGCATGGCACGGCATGGCACCGGCATGGCACGGCATGGCACCGGCATGGCACGGCATGGCACCGGCATGGCACGGCATGGCACCGGCATGGCACGGCATGGAATGGCATGGCACGGCATGGAATGGCATGGCACGGCATGGAATGGCATGGCACGGCATAGAATGGCATGGAATGGCATGGAATGGCATGGAATGGCATGGAATGGCATGGAATGGCATGGAATGGCATGGAATGGCATGGAATGGCATGGAATGGCATGGAACGGCATGGCACCGGCATGGCACGGCATGGCACCGGCATGGCACGGCATGGCACCGGCATGGCACGGCATGGCACCGGCATGGCACGGCATGGCACCGGCATGGCACGGCATGGCACCGGCATGGCACGGCATGGCACCGGCATGGCACGGCATGGCACCGGCATGGCACGGCATGGCACCGGCATGGCACCGGCATGGCACGGCATGGCACCGCATTGAGTGGCATGGAATGGCATGGAATGGCATGGAATGGCATGGAATGGCATGGAATGGCATGGAATGGCATGGAATGGCATGGAATGGCATGGAATGGCATGGAATGGCATGGAATGGCATGGAACGGCATGGCACCGGCATGGCACGGCATGGCACCGGCATGGCACGGCATGGCACCGGCATGGCACGGCATGGCACCGGCATGGCACGGCATGGCACCGGCATGGCACGGCATGGCACCGGCATGGCACGGCATGGCACCGGCATGGCACGGCATGGCACCGGCATTGAATGGCATGGAATGGCATTGAATGGCACGGAATGGCACGGCATGGCACGGCATGGCACGGCATGGCACCGGCATTGAATGGCATGGAATGGCATGGAATGGCATGGAATGGCATGGAATGGCATGGAATGGCATGGAATGGCATGGAATGGCATGGAATGGCATGGAATGGCATGGAATGGCATGGAATGGCATGGAATGGCATGGAACGGCATGGCACCGGCATGGCACGGCATGGCACCGGCATGGCACGGCATGGCACCGGCATGGCACGGCATGGCACCGGCATGGCACGGCATGGCACCGGCATGGCACGGCATGGCACCGGCATGGCACGGCATGGCACCGGCATGGCACGGCATGGCAACGGCATGGCACGGCATGGCACCGGCATGGCACGGCATGGCACCGGCATTGAATGGCATGGAATGGCATTGAATGGCACGGAATGGCACGGCATGGCACGGCATGGCACGGCATGGCACCGGCATTGAATGGCATGGAATGGCATGGAATGGCATGGAATGGCATGGAATGGCATGGAATGGCATGGAATGGCATGGAATGGCATGGAATGGCATGGAATGGCATGGAATGGCATGGAATGGCATGGAATGGCATGGAATGGCATGGAATGGCATGGAATGGCATGGAATGGCATGGAATGGCATGGAATGGCATGGAATGGCATGGAATGGCATGGAATGGCATGGAATGGCATGGAATGGCATGGAATGGCATGGAATGGCATGGAATGGCATGGAATGGCATGGAATGGCATGGAATGGCATGGAATGGCATGGAATGGCATGGAATGGCATGGAATGGCATGGAATGGCATGGAATGGCATGGAATGGCATGGCACCGGCATGGCACGGCATGGCACGGCATGGCACCGGCATGGCACGGCATGGCACCGGCATGGCACGGCATGGCACCGGCATGGCACGGCATGGCACCGGCATGGCACGGCATGGCACGGCATTGAATGGCATGGAATGGCATGGGATGGCATGGAATGGCATGGGATGGCATGGAATGGCATGGAATGGCATGGCACCGCATGGCACGGCATGGCATGGCACGGCATGGCACGGCATGGCACCGGCATGGCACGGCATGGCACCGGCATGGCACGGCATAGCACGGCATGGCACCGGCATGGCACGGCATGGCACCGGCATGGCACGGCATGGCACCGGCATGGCACGGCATGGCACCGGCATGGCACGGCATGGCACGGCATGGCACCGGCATGGCACGGCATGGCACCGGCATGGCACGGCATGGCACCGGCATGGCACGGCATGGCACCGGCATGGCACGGCATGGCACCGGCATGGCACGGCATGGCACCGGCATGGCACGGCATGGCACCGGCATGGCACGGCATGGCACCGGCATGGGACGGCATGGCACGGCATGGCACGGCATGGCACGGCATGGCACGGCATGGCACGGCATGGCACGGCATGGCACGGCATGGCACGGCATGGCACGGCATGGCACGGCATGGCACGGCATGGCACGGCATGGCACGGCATGGCACGGCATGGCACGGCATGGCACGGCATGGCACGGCATGGCACGGCATGGCACGGCATGGCACGGCATGGCACGGCATTGAATGGCATGGAATGGCATGGAATGGCATGGAATGGCATGGAATGGCATGGAATGGCATGGAATGGCATGGAATGGCATGGAATGGCATGGAATGGCATGGAATGGCATGGAATGGCATGGAATGGCATGGAATGGCATGGAATGGCATGGAATGGCATGGAATGGCATGGAATGGCATGGAATGGCATGGAATGGCATGGAACGGCATGGCACCGGCATGGCACGGCATGGCACCGGCATGGCACGGCATGGCACCGGCATGGCACGGCATGGCACCGGCATGGCACGGCATGGCACCGGCATGGCACGGCATGGCACGGCATGGCACCGGCATGGCACGGCATGGCACCGGCATGGCACGGCATGGCACCGCATTGAGTGGCATGGAATGGCATGGAATGGCATGGACTGGGATGGACTGGCATGGAATGGCATGGAATGGCATGGAATGGCATGGAATGGCATGGAATGGCATGGAATGGCATGGAATGGCATGGAATGGCATGGAATGGCATGGAATGGCATGGAATGGCATGGAATGGCATGGAATGGCATGGAATGGCATGGAATGGCATGGAATGGCATGGAATGGCATGGAATGGCATGGAATGGCATGGAATGGCATGGAATGGCATGGCACCGCATGGCACGGCATGGCACGGCATGGCACGGCATGGCACGGCATGGCACGGCATGGCACCGGCATGGCACGGCATGGCACGGCATGGCACCGGCATGGCACGGCATGGCACCGGCATGGCACGGCATGGCACCAGCATGGCACGGCATGGCACGGCATGGCACGGCATGGCACCGGCATGGCACGGCATGGCACCGGCATGGCACGGCATGGCACCGGCATGGCACCGGCATGGCACGGCATGGCACCGGCATGGCACGGCATGGCACCGGCATGGCACGGCATGGCACCGGCATGGCACCGGCATGGCACGGCATGGCACCGGCATGGCACAGCATGGCACCGGCATGGCACGGCATGGCACCGGCATGGCACGGCATGGCACCGGCATGGCACGGCATGGCACCGGCATGGCACGGCATGGCACCGGCATGGCACGGCATGGCACCGGCATGGCACGGCATGGCACCGGCATGGCACCGGCATGGCACGGCATGGCACCGGCATGGCACGGCATGGCACCGGCATGGCACGGCTTGGCACCGCATTGAGTGGCATGGAATGGCATGGAATGGCATGGACTGGCATGGACTGGCATGGAATGGCATGGAATGGCATGGAATGGCATGGAATGGCATGGAATGGCATGGAATGGCATGGAATGGCATGGAATGGCATGGAATGGCATGGAATGGCATGGAATGGCATGGAATGGCATGGAATGGCATGGAATGGCATGGAATGGCATGGAATGGCATGGCACCGCATGGAACGGCATGGCACGGCATGGCACGGCATGGCACGGCATGGCACCGGCATGGCACGGCATGGCACCGGCATGGCACGGCATGGCACCGGCATGGCACGGCATGGCACGGCATGGCACGGCATGGCACCGGCATGGCACGGCATGGCACGGCATGGAATGGCATGGAATGGCATGGAATGGCATGGAATGGCATGGAATGGCATGGAATGGCATGGAATGGCATGGCACCGGCATGGCACGGCATGGCACCGGCATGGCACGGCATGGCACCGGCATGGCACCGGCATGGCACGGCATGGCACCGGCATGGCACGGCATGGCACCGGCATGGCACGGCATGGCACCGGCATGGCACGGCATGGCACCGCATTGAGTGGCATGGAATGGCATGGAATGGCATGGACTGGCATGGACTGGCATGGAATGGCATGGAATGGCATGGAATGGCATGGAATGGCATGGAATGGCATGGAATGGCATGGAATGGCATGGAATGGCATGGAATGGCATGGAATGGCATGGAATGGCATGGAATGGCATGGAATGGCATGGAATGGCATGGAATGGCATGGAATGGCATGGAATGGCATGGAATGGCATGGAATGGCATGGAATGGCATGGAATGGCATGGAATGGCATGGAATGGCATGGAATGGCATGGAATGGCATGGAATGGCATGGAATGGCATGGCACCGCATGGCACGGCATGGCACGGCATGGCACGGCATGGCACGGCATGGCACGGCATGGCACCGGCATGGCACGGCATGGCACCGGCATGGCACGGCATGGCACGGCATGGCACCGGCATGGCACGGCATGGCACGGCATGGCACGGCATGGCACGGCATGGAATGGCATGGAATGGCATGGAATGGCATGGAATGGCATGGAATGGCATGGAATGGCATGGAATGGCATGGAATGGCATGGAATGGCATGGAATGGCATGGCACCGGCATGGCACGGCATGGCACCGGCATGGCACGGCATGGCACCGGCATGGCACGGCATGGCACCGGCATGGCACGGCATGGCACCGGCATGGCACGGCATGGCACCGGCATGGCACGGCATGGCACCGCATTGAGTGGCATGGAATGGCATGGAATGGCATGGACTGGCATGGACTGGCATGGAATGGCATGGAATGGCATGGAATGGCATGGAATGGCATGGAATGGCATGGCACCGGCATGGCACTGCATGGCACCGGCATGGCACCGGCATGGCACGGCATGGCACCGGCATGGCACGGCATGGCACCGGCATGGCACGGCATGGCACCGGCATGGCACGGCATGGCACCGGCATGGCACGGCATGGCACCGGCATGGCACGGCATGGCACCGGCATGGCACGGCATGGCACCGGCATGGCACCGGCATGGCACCGGCATGGCACGGCATGGCACCGCATTGAGTGGCATGGAATGGCATGGAATGGCATGGAATGGCATGGAATGGCATGGAATGGCATGGAATGGCATGGAATGGCATGGAATGGCATGGAATGGCATGGAATGGCATGGAATGGCATGGAATGGCATGGAACGGCATGGCACCGGCATGGCACGGCATGGCACCGGCATGGCACGGCATGGCACCGGCATGGCACGGCATGGCACCGGCATGGCACGGCATGGCACCGGCATGGCACGGCATGGCACCGGCATGGCACGGCATGGCACCGGCATGGCACGGCATGGCACCGGCATGGCACGGCATGGCACGGCATGGCACCGGCATTGAATGGCATGGAATGGCATTGAATGGCACGGAATGGCACGGCATGGCACGGCATGGCACGGCATGGCACCGGCATTGAATGGCATGGAATGGCATGGAATGGCATGGAATGGCATGGAATGGCATGGAATGGCATGGAATGGCATGGAATGGCATGGAATGGCATGGAATGGCATGGAATGGCATGGAATGGCATGGAATGGCATGGAATGGCATGGAATGGCATGGAATGGCATGGAATGGCATGGAATGGCATGGAATGGCATGGAATGGCATGGAATGGCATGGAATGGCATGGAATGGCATGGCACCGGCATGGCACGGCATGGCACGGCATGGCACCGGCATGGCACCGGCATGGCACGGCATGGCACCGGCATGGCACGGCATGGCACGGCATGGCACCGGCATGGCACGGCATGGCACCGGCATGGCACGGCATGGCACCGGCATGGCACGGCATGGCACCGGCATGGCACGGCATGGCACGGCATTGAATGGCATGGAATGGCATGGAATGGCATGGAATGGCATGGAATGGCATGGAATGGCATGGAATGGCATGGAATGGCATGGAATGGCATGGAATGGCATGGAATGGCATGGAATGGCATGGAATGGCATGGAATGGCATGGAATGGCATGGAATGGCATGGAATGGCATGGAATGGCATGGAATGGCATGGAATGGCATGGAATGGCATGGAATGGCATGGAATGGCATGGAATGGCATGGAATGGCATGGAATGGCATGGAATGGCATGGAATGGCATGGAATGGCATGGAATGGCATGGAATGGCATGGAATGGCATGGAATGGCATGGAATGGCATGGAATGGCATGGAATGGCATGGAATGGCATGGAATGGCATGGAATGGCATGGAATGGCATGGAATGGCATGGAATGGCATGGAATGGCATGGAATGGCATGGAATGGCATGGAATGGCATGGAATGGCATGGAATGGCATGGAATGGCATGGAATGGCATGGAATGGCATGGAATGGCATGGAATGGCATGGAATGGCATGGAATGGCATGGAATGGCATGGAATGGCATGGAATGGCATGGAATGGCATGGAATGGCATGGAATGGCATGGAATGGCATGGAATGGCATGGAATGGCATGGAATGGCATGGAATGGCATGGAATGGCATGGAATGGCATGGCACCGGCATGGCACGGCATGGCACCGGCATGGCACGGCATGGCACCGGCATGGCACGGCATGGCACCGGCATGGCACGGCATGGCACCGGCATGGCACGGCATGGCACCGGCATGGCACGGCATGGCACCGGCATGGCACGGCATGGCACCGGCATGGCACGGCATGGCACCGGCATGGCACGGCATGGCACCGCATTGAGTGGCATGGAATGGCATGGAATGGCATGGACTGGGATGGACTGGCATGGAATGGCATGGAATGGCATGGAATGGCATGGAATGGCATGGAATGGCATGGAATGGCATGGAATGGCATGGAATGGCATGGAATGGCATGGAATGGCATGGAATGGCATGGAATGGCATGGAATGGCATGGAATGGCATGGAATGGCATGGAATGGCATGGAATGGCATGGAATGGCATGGAATGGCATGGAATGGCATGGAATGGCATGGAATGGCATGGAATGGCATGGAATGGCATGGAATGGCATGGAATGGCATGGAATGGCATGGAATGGCATGGAATGGCATGGAATGGCATGGAATGGCATGGAATGGCATGGAATGGCATGGCACCGCATGGCACGGCATGGCACGGCATGGCACGGCATGGCACGGCATGGCACGGCATGGCACCGGCATGGCACGGCATGGCACGGCATGGCACCGGCATGGCACGGCATGGCACCGGCATGGCACGGCATGGCACCGGCATGGCACGGCATGGCACGGCATGGCACGGCATGGCACCGGCATGGCACGGCATGGCACCGGCATGGCACGGCATGGCACCGGCATGGCACCGGCATGGCACGGCATGGCACCGGCATGGCACGGCATGGCACCGGCATGGCACGGCATGGCACCGGCATGGCACCGGCATGGCACGGCATGGCACCGGCATGGCACAGCATGGCACCGGCATGGCACGGCATGGCACCGGCATGGCACGGCATGGCACCGGCATGGCACCGGCATGGCACGGCATGGCACCGGCATGGCACGGCATGGCACCGGCATGGCACGGCATGGCACCGGCATGGCACGGCATGGCACCGGCATGGCACCGGCATGGCACGGCATGGCACCGGCATGGCACGGCATGGCACCGGCATGGCACGGCTTGGCACCGCATTGAGTGGCATGGAATGGCATGGAATGGCATGGACTGGCATGGACTGGCATGGAATGGCATGGAATGGCATGGAATGGCATGGAATGGCATGGAATGGCATGGAATGGCATGGAATGGCATGGAATGGCATGGAATGGCATGGAATGGCATGGAATGGCATGGAATGGCATGGAATGGCATGGAATGGCATGGAATGGCATGGAATGGCATGGAATGGCATGGAATGGCATGGAATGGCATGGAATGGCATGGAATGGCATGGAATGGCATGGAATGGCATGGAATGGCATGGAATGGCATGGAATGGCATGGAATGGCATGGAATGGCATGGAATGGCATGGAATGGCATGGAATGGCATGGAATGGCATGGAATGGCATGGAATGGCATGGCACCGCATGGAACGGCATGGCACGGCATGGCACGGCATGGCACGGCATGGCACCGGCATGGCACGGCATGGCACCGGCATGGCACGGCATGGCACGGCATGGCACCGGCATGGCACGGCATGGCACGGCATGGCACCGGCATGGCACGGCATGGCACGGCATGGAATGGCATGGAATGGCATGGAATGGCATGGAATGGCATGGAATGGCATGGAATGGCATGGAATGGCATGGAATGGCATGGAATGGCATGGAATGGCATGGAATGGCATGGCACCGGCATGGCACGGCATGGCACCGGCATGGCACGGCATGGCACCGGCATGGCACGGCATGGCACCGCATTGAGTGGCATGGAATGGCATGGAATGGCATGGAATGGCATGGAATGGCATGGAATGGCATGGAATGGCATGGAATGGCATGGAATGGCATGGAATGGCATGGAATGGCATGGAATGGCATGGAATGGCATGGAACGGCATGGCACCGGCATGGCACCGGCATGGCACGGCATGGCACCGGCATGGCACGGCATGGCACCGGCATGGCACGGCATGGCACGGCATGGCACCGGCATGGCACGGCATGGCACCGGCATGGCACGGCATGGCACCGGCATGGCACGGCATGGCACCGGCATGGCACGGCATGGCACCGGCATGGCACGGCATGGCACGGCATTGAATGGCATGGAATGGCATGGAATGGCATGGAATGGCATGGAATGGCATGGAATGGCATGGAATGGCATGGAATGGCATGGAATGGCATGGAATGGCATGGAATGGCATGGAATGGCATGGAATGGCATGGAATGGCATGGAATGGCATGGAATGGCATGGAATGGCATGGAATGGCATGGAATGGCATGGAATGGCATGGAATGGCATGGAATGGCATGGAATGGCATGGAATGGCATGGAATGGCATGGAATGGCATGGAATGGCATGGAATGGCATGGAATGGCATGGAATGGCATGGAATGGCATGGAATGGCATGGAATGGCATGGAATGGCATGGAATGGCATGGAATGGCATGGAATGGCATGGAATGGCATGGAATGGCATGGAATGGCATGGAATGGCATGGAATGGCATGGAATGGCATGGAATGGCATGGAATGGCATGGAATGGCATGGAATGGCATGGAATGGCATGGAATGGCATGGAATGGCATGGAATGGCATGGAATGGCATGGAATGGCATGGAATGGCATGGAATGGCATGGAATGGCATGGAATGGCATGGAATGGCATGGAATGGCATGGAATGGCATGGAATGGCATGGAATGGCATGGAATGGCATGGAATGGCATGGAATGGCATGGAATGGCATGGAATGGCATGGAATGGCATGGAATGGCATGGAATGGCATGGAATGGCATGGCACCGGCATGGCACGGCATGGCACCGGCATGGCACGGCATGGCACCGGCATGGCACGGCATGGCACCGGCATGGCACGGCATGGCACCGGCATGGCACGGCATGGCACCGGCATGGCACGGCATGGCACCGGCATGGCACGGCATGGCACCGGCATGGCACGGCATGGCACCGGCATGGCACGGCATGGCACCGGCATGGCACGGCATGGCACCGCATTGAGTGGCATGGAATGGCATGGAATGGCATGGACTGGGATGGACTGGCATGGAATGGCATGGAATGGCATGGAATGGCATGGAATGGCATGGAATGGCATGGAATGGCATGGAATGGCATGGAATGGCATGGAATGGCATGGAATGGCATGGAATGGCATGGAATGGCATGGAATGGCATGGAATGGCATGGAATGGCATGGAATGGCATGGAATGGCATGGAATGGCATGGAATGGCATGGAATGGCATGGAATGGCATGGAATGGCATGGAATGGCATGGAATGGCATGGAATGGCATGGAATGGCATGGAATGGCATGGAATGGCATGGAATGGCATGGAATGGCATGGAATGGCATGGAATGGCATGGAATGGCATGGAATGGCATGGAATGGCATGGAATGGCATGGAATGGCATGGAATGGCATGGAATGGCATGGAATGGCATGGAATGGCATGGAATGGCATGGAATGGCATGGAATGGCATGGAATGGCATGGAATGGCATGGCACCGCATGGCACGGCATGGCACGGCATGGCACGGCATGGCACGGCATGGCACGGCATGGCACCGGCATGGCACGGCATGGCACGGCATGGCACCGGCATGGCACGGCATGGCACCGGCATGGCACGGCATGGCACCAGCATGGCACGGCATGGCACGGCATGGCACGGCATGGCACCGGCATGGCACGGCATGGCACCGGCATGGCACGGCATGGCACCGGCATGGCACCGGCATGGCACGGCATGGCACCGGCATGGCACGGCATGGCACCGGCATGGCACGGCATGGCACCGGCATGGCACCGGCATGGCACGGCATGGCACCGGCATGGCACAGCATGGCACCGGCATGGCACGGCATGGCACCGGCATGGCACGGCATGGCACCGGCATGGCACCGGCATGGCACGGCATGGCACCGGCATGGCACGGCATGGCACCGGCATGGCACGGCATGGCACCGGCATGGCACGGCATGGCACCGGCATGGCACCGGCATGGCACGGCATGGCACCGGCATGGCACGGCATGGCACCGGCATGGCACGGCTTGGCACCGCATTGAGTGGCATGGAATGGCATGGAATGGCATGGACTGGCATGGACTGGCATGGAATGGCATGGAATGGCATGGAATGGCATGGAATGGCATGGAATGGCATGGAATGGCATGGAATGGCATGGAATGGCATGGAATGGCATGGAATGGCATGGAATGGCATGGAATGGCATGGAATGGCATGGAATGGCATGGAATGGCATGGAATGGCATGGAATGGCATGGAATGGCATGGAATGGCATGGAATGGCATGGAATGGCATGGAATGGCATGGAATGGTATGGCACCGCATGGAACGGCATGGCACGGCATGGCACGGCATGGCACGGCATGGCACCGGCATGGCACGGCATGGCACCGGCATGGCACGGCATGGCACGGCATGGCACCGGCATGGCACGGCATGGCACGGCATGGCACCGGCATGGCACGGCATGGCACGGCATGGAATGGCATGGAATGGCATGGAATGGCATGGAATGGCATGGAATGGCATGGAATGGCATGGAATGGCATGGAATGGCATGGAATGGCATGGAATGGCATGGAATGGCATGGAATGGCATGGAATGGCATGGAATGGCATGGAATGGCATGGAATGGCATGGAATGGCATGGAATGGCATGGAATGGCATGGAATGGCATGGAATGGCATGGAATGGCATGGCACCGGCATGGCACGGCATGGCACCGGCATGGCACGGCATGGCACCGGCATGGCACGGCATGGCACCGGCATGGCACGGCATGGCACCGGCATGGCACGGCATGGCACCGGCATGGCACGGCATGGCACCGGCATGGCACGGCATGGCACCGGCATGGCACGGCATGGCACCGGCATGGCACGGCATGGCACCGGCATGGCACGGCATGGCACCGGCATGGCACGGCATGGCACCGGCATGGCACGGCATGGCACCGCATTGAGTGGCATGGAATGGCATGGAATGGCATGGACTGGGATGGACTGGCATGGAATGGCATGGAATGGCATGGAATGGCATGGAATGGCATGGAATGGCATGGAATGGCATGGAATGGCATGGAATGGCATGGAATGGCATGGAATGGCATGGAATGGCATGGAATGGCATGGAATGGCATGGAATGGCATGGAATGGCATGGAATGGCATGGAATGGCATGGAATGGCATGGAATGGCATGGAATGGCATGGAATGGCATGGAATGGCATGGAATGGCATGGAATGGCATGGAATGGCATGGAATGGCATGGAATGGCATGGAATGGCATGGAATGGCATGGAATGGCATGGAATGGCATGGAATGGCATGGAATGGCATGGAATGGCATGGAATGGCATGGAATGGCATGGCACCGCATGGCACGGCATGGCACGGCATGGCACGGCATGGCACGGCATGGCACGGCATGGCACCGGCATGGCACGGCATGGCACGGCATGGCACCGGCATGGCACGGCATGGCACCGGCATGGCACGGCATGGCACCAGCATGGCACGGCATGGCACGGCATGGCACGGCATGGCACCGGCATGGCACGGCATGGCACCGGCATGGCACGGCATGGCACCGGCATGGCACCGGCATGGCACGGCATGGCACCGGCATGGCACGGCATGGCACCGGCATGGCACGGCATGGCACCGGCATGGCACCGGCATGGCACGGCATGGCACCGGCATGGCACAGCATGGCACCGGCATGGCACGGCATGGCACCGGCATGGCACGGCATGGCACCGGCATGGCACCGGCATGGCACGGCATGGCACCGGCATGGCACGGCATGGCACCGGCATGGCACGGCATGGCACCGGCATGGCACGGCATGGCACCGGCATGGCACCGGCATGGCACGGCATGGCACCGGCATGGCACGGCATGGCACCGGCATGGCACGGCTTGGCACCGCATTGAGTGGCATGGAATGGCATGGAATGGCATGGACTGGCATGGACTGGCATGGAATGGCATGGAATGGCATGGAATGGCATGGAATGGCATGGAATGGCATGGAATGGCATGGAATGGCATGGAATGGCATGGAATGGCATGGAATGGCATGGAATGGCATGGAATGGCATGGAATGGCATGGAATGGCATGGAATGGCATGGAATGGCATGGAATGGCATGGAATGGCATGGAATGGCATGGAATGGCATGGAATGGCATGGAATGGCATGGAATGGCATGGAATGGCATGGAATGGCATGGAATGGCATGGAATGGCATGGAATGGCATGGAATGGCATGGAATGGCATGGAATGGCATGGAATGGCATGGAATGGCATGGAATGGCATGGCACCGCATGGAACGGCATGGCACGGCATGGCACGGCATGGCACGGCATGGCACCGGCATGGCACGGCATGGCACCGGCATGGCACGGCATGGCACGGCATGGCACCGGCATGGCACGGCATGGCACGGCATGGCACCGGCATGGCACGGCATGGCACGGCATGGAATGGCATGGAATGGCATGGAATGGCATGGAATGGCATGGAATGGCATGGAATGGCATGGAATGGCATGGAATGGCATGGCACCGGCATGGCACGGCATGGCACCGGCATGGCACGGCATGGCACCGGCATGGCACGGCATGGCACCGGCATGGCACGGCATGGCACCGGCATGGCACGGCATGGCACCGGCATGGCACGGCATGGCACCGCATTGAGTGGCATGGAATGGCATGGAATGGCATGGACTGGCATGGACTGGCATGGAATGGCATGGAATGGCATGGAATGGCATGGAATGGCATGGAATGGCATGGAATGGCATGGAATGGCATGGAATGGCATGGAATGGCATGGAATGGCATGGAATGGCATGGAATGGCATGGAATGGCATGGAATGGCATGGAATGGCATGGAATGGCATGGAATGGCATGGAATGGCATGGAATGGCATGGAATGGCATGGAATGGCATGGCACCGCATGGCACGGCATGGCACGGCATGGCACGGCATGGCACGGCATGGCACGGCATGGCACCGGCATGGCACGGCATGGCACCGGCATGGCACGGCATGGCACGGCATGGCACCGGCATGGCACGGCATGGCACGGCATGGCACGGCATGGAATGGCATGGAATGGCATGGAATGGCATGGAATGGCATGGAATGGCATGGAATGGCATGGAATGGCATGGAATGGCATGGAATGGCATGGCACCGGCATGGCACGGCATGGCACCGGCATGGCACGGCATGGCACCGGGATGGCACGGCATGGCACCGGCATGGCACGGCATGGCACCGGCATGGCACGGCATGGCACCGGCATGGCACGGCATGGCACCGCATTGAGTGGCATGGAATGGCATGGAATGGCATGGACTGGCATGGACTGGCATGGAATGGCATGGAATGGCATGGAATGGCATGGAATGGCATGGAATGGCATGGCACCGGCATGGCACTGCATGGCACCGGCATGGCACCGGCATGGCACGGCATGGCACCGGCATGGCACGGCATGGCACCGGCATGGCACGGCATGGCACCGGCATGGCACGGCATGGCACCGGCATGGCACGGCATGGCACCGGCATGGCACCGGCATGGCACCGGCATGGCACGGCATGGCACCGCATTGAGTGGCATGGAATGGCATGGAATGGCATGGAATGGCATGGAATGGCATGGAATGGCATGGAATGGCATGGAATGGCATGGAATGGCATGGAATGGCATGGAATGGCATGGAACGGCATGGAATGGCATGGAACGGCATGGCACCGGCATGGCACGGCATGGCACCGGCATGGCACGGCATGGCACCGGCATGGCACGGCATGGCACCGGCATGGCACGGCATGGCACCGGCATGGCACGGCATGGCACCGGCATGGCACGGCATGGCACCGGCATGGCACGGCATGGCACCGGCATGGCACGGCATGGCACCGGCATGGCACGGCATGGCACCGGCATGGCACGGCATGGCACCGGCATTGAATGGCATGGAATGGCATTGAATGGCACGGAATGGCACGGCATGGCACGGCATGGCACGGCATGGCACCGGCATTGAATGGCATGGAATGGCATGGAATGGCATGGAATGGCATGGAATGGCATGGAATGGCATGGAATGGCATGGAATGGCATGGAATGGCATGGAATGGCATGGAATGGCATGGAATGGCATGGAATGGCATGGAATGGCATGGAATGGCATGGAATGGCATGGAATGGCATGGAATGGCATGGAATGGCATGGAATGGCATGGAATGGCATGGAATGGCATGGAACGGCATGGCACCGGCATGGCACGGCATGGCACCGGCATGGCACGGCATGGCACCGGCATGGCACGGCATGGCACCGGCATGGCACGGCATGGCACCGGCATGGCACGGCATGGCACCGGCATGGCACGGCATGGCACCGGCATGGCACGGCATGGCACCGGCATGGCACGGCATGGCACCGGCATTGAATGGCATGGAATGGCATTGAATGGCACGGAATGGCACGGCATGGCACGGCATGGCACGGCATGGCACCGGCATTGAATGGCATGGAATGGCATGGAATGGCATGGAATGGCATGGAATGGCATGGAATGGCATGGAATGGCATGGAATGGCATGGAATGGCATGGAATGGCATGGAATGGCATGGAATGGCATGGAATGGCATGGAATGGCATGGAATGGCATGGAATGGCATGGAATGGCATGGAATGGCATGGAATGGCATGGAATGGCATGGAATGGCATGGAATGGCATGGAATGGCATGGAATGGCATGGAATGGCATGGAATGGCATGGAATGGCATGGAATGGCATGGAATGGCATGGAATGGCATGGAATGGCATGGAATGGCATGGAATGGCATGGAATGGCATGGAATGGCATGGAATGGCATGGAATGGCATGGAATGGCATGGAATGGCATGGAATGGCATGGAATGGCATGGCACCGGCATGGCACGGCATGGCACGGCATGGCACCGGCATGGCACGGCATGGCACCGGCATGGCACGGCATGGCACCGGCATGGCACGGCATGGCACCGGCATGGCACGGCATGGCACCGGCATGGCACGGCATGGCACGGCATGGCACCGGCATGGCACGGCATGGCACCGGCATGGCACGGCATGGCACCGGCATGGCACGGCATGGCACCGGCATGGCACGGCATGGCACCGGCATGGCACGGCATGGCACCGGCATGGCACGGCATGGCACCGGCATGGGACGGCATGGCACGGCATGGCACGGCATGGCACGGCATGGCACGGCATGGCACGGCATGGCACGGCATGGCACGGCATGGCACGGCATGGCACGGCATGGCACGGCATGGCACGGCATGGCACGGCATGGCACGGCATGGCACGGCATGGCACGGCATGGCACGGCATGGCACGGCATGGCACGGCATTGAATGGCATGGAATGGCATGGAATGGCATGGAATGGCATGGAATGGCATGGAATGGCATGGAATGGCATGGAATGGCATGGAATGGCATGGAATGGCATGGAATGGCATGGAATGGCATGGAATGGCATGGAATGGCATGGAATGGCATGGAATGGCATGGAATGGCATGGAATGGCATGGAATGGCATGGAATGGCATGGAATGGCATGGAATGGCATGGAATGGCATGGAATGGCATGGAATGGCATGGAATGGCATGGAATGGCATGGAATGGCATGGAATGGCATGGAATGGCATGGAATGGCATGGAATGGCATGGAATGGCATGGAATGGCATGGAATGGCATGGAATGGCATGGAATGGCATGGAATGGCATGGAATGGCATGGAATGGCATGGAATGGCATGGAATGGCATGGAACGGCATGGCACCGGCATGGCACGGCATGGCACCGGCATGGCACGGCATGGCACCGGCATGGCACGGCATGGCACCGGCATGGCACGGCATGGCACCGGCATGGCACGGCATGGCACCGGCATGGCACGGCATGGCACCGGCATGGCACGGCATGGCACCGGCATGGCACGGCATGGCACCGGCATGGCACGGCATGGCACCGGCATGGCACGGCATGGCACCGCATTGAGTGGCATGGAATGGCATGGAATGGCATGGACTGGGATGGACTGGCATGGAATGGCATGGAATGGCATGGAATGGCATGGAATGGCATGGAATGGCATGGAATGGCATGGAATGGCATGGAATGGCATGGAATGGCATGGAATGGCATGGAATGGCATGGAATGGCATGGAATGGCATGGAATGGCATGGAATGGCATGGAATGGCATGGAATGGCATGGAATGGCATGGAATGGCATGGAATGGCATGGAATGGCATGGAATGGCATGGAATGGCATGGAATGGCATGGAATGGCATGGAATGGCATGGAATGGCATGGCACCGCATGGCACGGCATGGCACGGCATGGCACGGCATGGCACGGCATGGCACGGCATGGCACCGGCATGGCACGGCATGGCACGGCATGGCACCGGCATGGCACGGCATGGCACCGGCATGGCACGGCATGGCACCAGCATGGCACGGCATGGCACGGCATGGCACGGCATGGCACCGGCATGGCACGGCATGGCACCGGCATGGCACGGCATGGCACCGGCATGGCACCGGCATGGCACGGCATGGCACCGGCATGGCACGGCATGGCACCGGCATGGCACGGCATGGCACCGGCATGGCACCGGCATGGCACGGCATGGCACCGGCATGGCACGGCATGGCACCGGCATGGCACGGCATGGCACCGGCATGGCACGGCATGGCACCGGCATGGCACGGCATGGCACCGGCATGGCACGGCATGGCACCGGCATGGCACGGCATGGCACCGGCATGGCACGGCATGGCACCGGCATGGCACCGGCATGGCACGGCATGGCACCGGCATGGCACGGCATGGCACCGGCATGGCACGGCTTGGCACCGCATTGAGTGGCATGGAATGGCATGGAATGGCATGGACTGGCATGGACTGGCATGGAATGGCATGGAATGGCATGGAATGGCATGGAATGGCATGGAATGGCATGGAATGGCATGGAATGGCATGGAATGGCATGGAATGGCATGGAATGGCATGGAATGGCATGGAATGGCATGGAATGGCATGGAATGGCATGGAATGGCATGGAATGGCATGGAATGGCATGGAATGGCATGGAATGGCATGGAATGGCATGGAATGGCATGGAATGGCATGGAATGGCATGGAATGGCATGGCACCGCATGGAACGGCATGGCACGGCATGGCACGGCATGGCACGGCATGGCACCGGCATGGCACGGCATGGCACCGGCATGGCACGGCATGGCACCGGCATGGCACGGCATGGCACGGCATGGCACGGCATGGCACCGGCATGGCACGGCATGGCACGGCATGGAATGGCATGGAATGGCATGGAATGGCATGGAATGGCATGGAATGGCATGGAATGGCATGGAATGGCATGGAATGGCATGGCACCGGCATGGCACGGCATGGCACCGGCATGGCACGGCATGGCACCGGCATGGCACGGCATGGCACCGGCATGGCACGGCATGGCACCGGCATGGCACGGCATGGCACCGGCATGGCACGGCATGGCACCGCATTGAGTGGCATGGAATGGCATGGAATGGCATGGACTGGCATGGACTGGCATGGAATGGCATGGAATGGCATGGAATGGCATGGAATGGCATGGAATGGCATGGAATGGCATGGAATGGCATGGAATGGCATGGAATGGCATGGAATGGCATGGAATGGCATGGAATGGCATGGAATGGCATGGAATGGCATGGAATGGCATGGAATGGCATGGAATGGCATGGAATGGCATGGAATGGCATGGCACCGCATGGCACGGCATGGCACGGCATGGCACGGCATGGCACGGCATGGCACCGGCATGGCACGGCATGGCACCGGCATGGCACGGCATGGCACGGCATGGCACCGGCATGGCACGGCATGGCACGGCATGGCACGGCATGGAATGGCATGGAATGGCATGGAATGGCATGGAATGGCATGGAATGGCATGGAATGGCATGGAATGGCATGGAATGGCATGGAATGGCATGGCACCGGCATGGCACGGCATGGCACCGGCATGGCACGGCATGGCACCGGCATGGCACGGCATGGCACCGGCATGGCACGGCATGGCACCGGCATGGCACGGCATGGCACCGGCATGGCACGGCATGGCACCGCATTGAGTGGCATGGAATGGCATGGAATGGCATGGACTGGCATGGACTGGCATGGAATGGCATGGAATGGCATGGAATGGCATGGAATGGCATGGAATGGCATGGCACCGGCATGGCACTGCATGGCACCGGCATGGCACCGGCATGGCACGGCATGGCACCGGCATGGCACGGCATGGCACCGGCATGGCACGGCATGGCACCGGCATGGCACGGCATGGCACCGGCATGGCACGGCATGGCACCGGCATGGCACGGCATGGCACCGGCATGGCACCGGCATGGCACCGGCATGGCACGGCATGGCACCGCATTGAGTGGCATGGAATGGCATGGAATGGCATGGAATGGCATGGAATGGCATGGAATGGCATGGAATGGCATGGAATGGCATGGAATGGCATGGAATGGCATGGAACGGCATGGCACCGGCATGGCACGGCATGGCACCGGCATGGCACGGCATGGCACCGGCATGGCACGGCATGGCACCGGCATGGCACGGCATGGCACCGGCATGGCACGGCATGGCACCGGCATGGCACGGCATGGCACCGGCATGGCACGGCATGGCACCGGCATGGCACGGCATGGCACCGGCATGGCACGGCATGGCACCGGCATGGCACGGCATGGCACCGGCATTGAATGGCATGGAATGGCATTGAATGGCACGGAATGGCACGGCATGGCACGGCATGGCACGGCATGGCACCGGCATTGAATGGCATGGAATGGCATGGAATGGCATGGAATGGCATGGAATGGCATGGAATGGCATGGAATGGCATGGAATGGCATGGAATGGCATGGAATGGCATGGAATGGCATGGAATGGCATGGAATGGCATGGAATGGCATGGAATGGCATGGAATGGCATGGAATGGCATGGAATGGCATGGAATGGCATGGAATGGCATGGAATGGCATGGAATGGCATGGAATGGCATGGAATGGCATGGAATGGCATGGAATGGCATGGAATGGCATGGAATGGCATGGAATGGCATGGAATGGCATGGAATGGCATGGAATGGCATGGAATGGCATGGAATGGCATGGAATGGCATGGAATGGCATGGAATGGCATGGCACCGGCATGGCACGGCATGGCACGGCATGGCACCGGCATGGCACGGCATGGCACCGGCATGGCACGGCATGGCACCGGCATGGCACGGCATGGCACCGGCATGGCACGGCATGGCACCGGCATGGCACGGCATGGCACGGCATTGAATGGCATGGAATGGCATGGAATGGCATGGAATGGCATGGAATGGCATGGCACCGCATGGCACGGCATGGCATGGCACGGCATGGCACGGCATGGCACCGGCATGGCACGGCATGGCACCGGCATGGCACGGCATGGCACCGGCATGGCACGGCATAGCACGGCATGGCACCGGCATGGCACGGCATGGCACCGGCATGGCACGGCATGGCACCGGCATGGCACGGCATGGCACCGGCATGGCACGGCATGGCACGGCATGGCACCGGCATGGCACGGCATGGCACCGGCATGGCACGGCATGGCACCGGCATGGCACGGCATGGCACCGGCATGGCACGGCATGGCACCGGCATGGCACGGCATGGCACCGGCATGGCACGGCATGGCACCGGCATGGGACGGCATGGCACGGCATGGCACGGCATGGCACGGCATGGCACGGCATGGCACGGCATGGCACGGCATGGCACGGCATGGCACGGCATGGCACGGCATGGCACGGCATGGCACGGCATGGCACGGCATGGCACGGCATGGCACGGCATTGAATGGCATGGAATGGCATGGAATGGCATGGAATGGCATGGAATGGCATGGAATGACATGGAATGGCATGGAATGGCATGGAATGGCATGGAATGGCATGGAATGGCATGGAATGGCATGGAATGGCATGGAATGGCATGGAATGGCATGGAATGGCATGGAATGGCATGGAATGGCATGGAATGGCATGGAATGGCATGGAATGGCATGGAATGGCATGGAATGGCATGGAATGGCATGGAATGGCATGGAATGGCATGGAATGGCATGGAATGGCATGGAATGGCATGGAATGGCATGGAATGGCATGGAATGGCATGGAATGGCATGGAATGGCATGGAATGGCATGGAATGGCATGGAATGGCATGGCACCGGCATGGCACGGCATGGCACGGCATGGCACGGCATGGCACCGGCATGGCACGGCATGGCACCGGCATGGCACGGCATGGCACCGGCATGGCACGGCATGGCACCGGCATGGCACGGCATGGCACGGCATTGAATGGCATGGAATGGCATGGAATGGCATGGAATGGCATGGAATGGCATGGCACCGCATGGCACGGCATGGCATGGCACGGCATGGCACGGCATGGCACCGGCATGGCACGGCATGGCACCGGCATGGCACGGCATAGCACGGCATGGCACCGGCATGGCACGGCATGGCACCGGCATGGCACGGCATGGCACCGGCATGGCACGGCATGGCACCGGCATGGCACGGCATGGCACGGCATGGCACCGGCATGGCACGGCATGGCACCGGCATGGCACGGCATGGCACCGGCATGGCACGGCATGGCACCGGCATGGCACGGCATGGCACCGGCATGGCACGGCATGGCACCGGCATGGCACGGCATGGCACCGGCATGGCACGGCATGGCACCGGCATGGGACGGCATGGCACGGCATGGCACGGCATGGCACGGCATGGCACGGCATGGCACGGCATGGCACGGCATTGAATGGCATGGAATGGCATGGAATGGCATGGAATGGCATGGAATGGCATGGAATGGCATGGAATGGCATGGAATGGCATGGAATGGCATGGAATGGCATGGAATGGCATGGAATGGCATGGAATGGCATGGAATGGCATGGAATGGCATGGAATGGCATGGAATGGCATGGAATGGCATGGAATGGCATGGAATGGCATGGAATGGCATGGAATGGCATGGAATGGCATGGAATGGCATGGAATGGCATGGAATGGCATGGAATGGCATGGAATGGCATGGAATGGCATGGAATGGCATGGAATGGCATGGAATGGCATGGAATGGCATGGAATGGCATGGAATGGCATGGAATGGCATGGAATGGCATGGAATGGCATGGAACGGCATGGCACCGGCATGGCACGGCATGGCACCGGCATGGCACGGCATGGCACCGGCATGGCACGGCATGGCACCGGCATGGCACGGCATGGCACCGGCATGGCACGGCATGGCACCGGCATGGCACGGCATGGCACCGGCATGGCACGGCATGGCACCGGCATGGCACGGCATGGCACCGCATTGAGTGGCATGGAATGGCATGGAATGGCATGGACTGGGATGGACTGGCATGGAATGGCATGGAATGGCATGGAATGGCATGGAATGGCATGGAATGGCATGGAATGGCATGGAATGGCATGGAATGGCATGGAATGGCATGGAATGGCATGGAATGGCATGGAATGGCATGGAATGGCATGGAATGGCATGGAATGGCATGGAATGGCATGGAATGGCATGGAATGGCATGGAATGGCATGGAATGGCATGGAATGGCATGGAATGGCATGGAATGGCATGGAATGGCATGGAATGGCATGGAATGGCATGGAATGGCATGGAATGGCATGGAATGGCATGGCACCGCATGGCACGGCATGGCACGGCATGGCACGGCATGGCACGGCATGGCACGGCATGGCACCGGCATGGCACGGCATGGCACGGCATGGCACCGGCATGGCACGGCATGGCACCGGCATGGCACGGCATGGCACCGGCATGGCACGGCATGGCACGGCATGGCACGGCATGGCACCGGCATGGCACGGCATGGCACCGGCATGGCACCGGCATGGCACGGCATGGCACCGGCATGGCACGGCATGGCACCGGCATGGCACGGCATGGCACCGGCATGGCACCGGCATGGCACGGCATGGCACCGGCATGGCACGGCATGGCACCGGCATGGCACGGCATGGCACCGGCATGGCACGGCATGGCACCGGCATGGCACGGCATGGCACCGGCATGGCACGGCATGGCACCGGCATGGCACCGGCATGGCACGGCATGGCACCGGCATGGCACGGCATGGCACCGGCATGGCACGGCATGGCACCGGCATGGCACGGCATGGCACCGGCATGGCACGGCATGGCACCGCATTGAGTGGCATGGAATGGCATGGAATGGCATGGACTGGCATGGACTGGCATGGAATGGCATGGAATGGCATGGACTGGCATGGACTGGCATGGAATGGCATGGAATGGCATGGAATGGCATGGAATGGCATGGAATGGCATGGAATGGCATGGAATGGCATGGAATGGCATGGAATGGCATGGAATGGCATGGAATGGCATGGAATGGCATGGAATGGCATGGAATGGCATGGAATGGCATGGAATGGCATGGAATGGCATGGAATGGCATGGAATGGCATGGCACCGCATGGCACGGCATGGCACGGCATGGCACGGCATGGCACGGCATGGCACCGGCATGGCACGGCATGGCACCGGCATGGCACGGCATGGCACGGCATGGCACCGGCATGGCACGGCATGGCACGGCATGGCACGGCATGGAATGGCATGGAATGGCATGGAATGGCATGGAATGGCATGGAATGGCATGGAATGGCATGGAATGGCATGGCACCGGCATGGCACGGCATGGCACCGGCATGGCACGGCATGGCACCGGCATGGCACGGCATGGCACCGGCATGGCACGGCATGGCACCGGCATGGCACGGCATGGCACCGGCATGGCACGGCATGGCACCGCATTGAGTGGCATGGAATGGCATGGAATGGCATGGACTGGCATGGACTGGCATGGAATGGCATGGAATGGCATGGAATGGCATGGAATGGCATGGAATGGCATGGAATGGCATGGCACCGGCATGGCACTGCATGGCACCGGCATGGCACCGGCATGGCACGGCATGGCACCGGCATGGCACGGCATGGCACCGGCATGGCACGGCATGGCACCGGCATGGCACGGCATGGCACCGGCATGGCACGGCATGGCACCGGCATGGCACGGCATGGCACCGGCATGGCACCGGCATGGCACCGGCATGGCACGGCATGGCACCGCATTGAGTGGCATGGAATGGCATGGAATGGCATGGAATGGCATGGAATGGCATGGAATGGCATGGAATGGCATGGAATGGCATGGAATGGCATGGAATGGCATGGAACGGCATGGCACCGGCATGGCACGGCATGGCACCGGCATGGCACGGCATGGCACCGGCATGGCACGGCATGGCACCGGCATGGCACGGCATGGCACCGGCATGGCACGGCATGGCACCGGCATGGCACGGCATGGCACCGGCATGGCACGGCATGGCACCGGCATGGCACGGCATGGCACCGGCATGGCACGGCATGGCACCGGCATGGCACGGCATGGCACCGGCATTGAATGGCATGGAATGGCATTGAATGGCACGGAATGGCACGGCATGGCACGGCATGGCACGGCATGGCACCGGCATTGAATGGCATGGAATGGCATGGAATGGCATGGAATGGCATGGAATGGCATGGAATGGCATGGAATGGCATGGAATGGCATGGAATGGCATGGAATGGCATGGAATGGCATGGAATGGCATGGAATGGCATGGAATGGCATGGAATGGCATGGAATGGCATGGAATGGCATGGAATGGCATGGAATGGCATGGAATGGCATGGAATGGCATGGAATGGCATGGAATGGCATGGAATGGCATGGAATGGCATGGAATGGCATGGAATGGCATGGAATGGCATGGAATGGCATGGAATGGCATGGAATGGCATGGAATGGCATGGAATGGCATGGAATGGCATGGAATGGCATGGAATGGCATGGAATGGCATGGAATGGCATGGCACCGGCATGGCACGGCATGGCACGGCATGGCACCGGCATGGCACGGCATGGCACCGGCATGGCACGGCATGGCACCGGCATGGCACGGCATGGCACCGGCATGGCACGGCATGGCACCGGCATGGCACGGCATGGCACGGCATTGAATGGCATGGAATGGCATGGAATGGCATGGAATGGCATGGAATGGCATGGCACCGCATGGCACGGCATGGCATGGCACGGCATGGCACGGCATGGCACCGGCATGGCACGGCATGGCACCGGCATGGCACGGCATGGCACCGGCATGGCACGGCATAGCACGGCATGGCACCGGCATGGCACGGCATGGCACCGGCATGGCACGGCATGGCACCGGCATGGCACGGCATGGCACGGCATGGCACCGGCATGGCACGGCATGGCACCGGCATGGCACGGCATGGCACCGGCATGGCACGGCATGGCACCGGCATGGCACGGCATGGCACCGGCATGGCACGGCATGGCACCGGCATGGGACGGCATGGCACGGCATGGCACGGCATGGCACGGCATGGCACGGCATGGCACGGCATGGCACGGCATGGCACGGCATGGCACGGCATGGCACGGCATGGCACGGCATGGCACGGCATGGCACGGCATGGCACGGCATGGCACGGCATGGCACGGCATTGAATGGCATGGAATGGCATGGAATGGCATGGAATGGCATGGAATGGCATGGAATGACATGGAATGGCATGGAATGGCATGGAATGGCATGGAATGGCATGGAATGGCATGGAATGGCATGGAATGGCATGGAATGGCATGGAATGGCATGGAATGGCATGGAATGGCATGGAATGGCATGGAATGGCATGGAATGGCATGGAATGGCATGGAATGGCATGGAATGGCATGGAATGGCATGGAATGGCATGGAATGGCATGGAATGGCATGGAATGGCATGGAATGGCATGGAATGGCATGGAATGGCATGGAATGGCATGGAATGGCATGGAATGGCATGGCACGGCATGGCACCGGCATGGCACGGCATGGCACCGGCATGGCACGGCATGGCACCGGCATGGCACGGCATGGCACCGGCATGGCACGGCATGGCACCGGCATGGCACGGCATGGCACCGGCATGGCACGGCATGGCACCGGCATGGCACGGCATGGCACCGGCATGGCACGGCATGGCACCGGCATGGCACGGCATGGCACCGCATTGAGTGGCATGGAATGGCATGGACTGGCATGGACTGGGATGGACTGGCATGGAATGGCATGGAATGGCATGGAATGGCATGGAATGGCATGGAATGGCATGGAATGGCATGGAATGGCATGGAATGGCATGGAATGGCATGGAATGGCATGGAATGGCATGGAATGGCATGGAATGGCATGGAATGGCATGGAATGGCATGGAATGGCATGGAATGGCATGGAATGGCATGGAATGGCATGGAATGGCATGGAATGGCATGGAATGGCATGGAATGGCATGGAATGGCATGGAATGGCATGGCACCGCATGGCACGGCATGGCACGGCATGGCACGGCATGGCACGGCATGGCACGGCATGGCACGGCATGGCACGGCATGGCACCGGCATGGCACGGCATGGCACGGCATGGCACCGGCATGGCACGGCATGGCACCGGCATGGCACGGCATGGCACCGGCATGGCACGGCATGGCACCGGCATGGCACGGCATGGCACCGGCATGGCACGGCATGGCACCAGCATGGCACGGCATGGCACGGCATGGCACGGCATGGCACCGGCATGGCACCGGCATGGCACGGCATGGCACCGGCATGGCACGGCATGGCACCGGCATGGCACCGGCATGGCACGGCATGGCACCGGCATGGCACGGCATGGCACCGGCATGGCACGGCATGGCACCGGCATGGCACGGCATGGCACCGGCATGGCACAGCATGGCACCGGCATGGCACGGCATGGCACCGGCATGGCACGGCATGGCACCGGCATGGCACGGCATGGCACCGGCATGGCACGGCATGGCACCGGCATGGCACGGCATGGCACCGGCATGGCACCGGCATGGCACGGCATGGCACCGGCATGGCACGGCATGGCACCGGCATGGCACGGCATGGCACCGGCATGGCACGGCATGGCACCGCATTGAGTGGCATGGAATGGCATGGAATGGCATGGACTGGCATGGACTGGCATGGAATGGCATGGAATGGCATGGAATGGCATGGAATGGCATGGAATGGCATGGAATGGCATGGAATGGCATGGAATGGCATGGAATGGCATGGAATGGCATGGAATGGCATGGAATGGCATGGAATGGCATGGAATGGCATGGAATGGCATGGAATGGCATGGAATGGCATGGAATGGCATGGAATGGCATGGAATGGCATGGAATGGCATGGAATGGCATGGAATGGCATGGAATGGCATGGAATGGCATGGAATGGCATGGAATGGCATGGAATGGCATGGAATGGCATGGAATGGCATGGAATGGCATGGAATGGCATGGAATGGCATGGAATGGCATGGAATGGCATGGAATGGCATGGCACCGCATGGCACGGCATGGCACGGCATGGCACGGCATGGCACCGGCATGGCACGGCATGGCACCGGCATGGCACGGCATGGCACCGGCATGGCACGGCATGGCACGGCATGGCACCGGCATGGCACGGCATGGCACGGCATGGAATGGCATGGAATGGCATGGAATGGCATGGAATGGCATGGAATGGCATGGAATGGCATGGAATGGCATGGAATGGCATGGAATGGCATGGAATGGCATGGAATGGCATGGCACCGGCATGGCACGGCATGGCACCGGCATGGCACGGCATGGCACCGGCATGGCACGGCATGGCACCGGCATGGCACGGCATGGCACCGGCATGGCACGGCATGGCACCGGCATGGCACGGCATGGCACGGCATGGCACCGGCATGGCACGGCATGGCACCGCATTGAGTGGCATGGAATGACATGGAATGGCATGGACTGGCATGGACTGGCATGGAATGGCATGGAATGGCATGGAATGGCATGGAATGGCATGGAATGGCATGGAATGGCATGGAATGGCATGGAATGGCATGGAATGGCATGGAATGGCATGGCACCGGCATGGCACGGCATGGCACCGGCATGGCACGGCATGGCACCGGCATGGCACGGCATGGCACCGGCATGGCACGGCATGGCACCGGCATGGCACGGCATGGCACGGCATGGCACCGCATTGAGTGGCATGGAATGGCATGGAATGGCATGGAATGGCATGGACTGGCATGGACTGGCATGGAATGGCATGGAATGGCATGGAATGGCATGGAATGGCATGGAATGGCATGGAATGGCATGGCACCGGCATGGCACCGGCATGGCACGGCATGGCACCGGCATGGCACGGCATGGCACCGGCATGGCACGGCATGGCACCGGCATGGCACGGCATGGCACCGGCATGGCACGGCATGGCACCGGCATGGCACGGCATGGCACCGGCATGGCACGGCATGGCACCGGCATGGCACGGCATGGCACCGGCATGGCACGGCATGGCACCGGCATGGCACGGCATGGCACCGCATTGAGTGGCATGGAATGGCATGGAATGGCATGGAATGGCATGGAATGGCATGGAATGGCATGGAATGGCATGGAATGGCATGGAACGGCATGGCACCGGCATGGCACGGCATGGCACCGGCATGGCACGGCATGGCACCGGCATGGCACGGCATGGCACCGGCATGGCACGGCATGGCACCGGCATGGCACGGCATGGCACCGGCATGGCACGGCATGGCACCGGCATGGCACGGCATGGCACCGGCATGGCACGGCATGGCACGGCATGGCACCGGCATGGCACGGCATGGCACCGGCATGGCACGGCATGGCACCGGCATGGCACGGCATGGCACCGGCATGGCACGGCATGGCACCGGCATGGCACGGCATGGCACCGGCATGGCACGGCATGGCACCGGCATGGCACGGCATGGCACCGGCATGGCACGGCATGGCACCGGCATGGCACGGCATGGCACCGGCATGGCACGGCATGGCACCGGCATGGCACGGCATGGCACCGGCATGGCACGGCATGGCACCGGCATGGCACGGCATGGCACCGGCATGGCACGGCATGGCACCGGCATGGCACGGCCTGGCACCGGCATGGCACGGCATGGAATGGCATGGAATGGCATGGAATGGCATGGAATGGCATGGAATGGCATGGAATGGCATGGAATGGCATGGAATGGCATGGAATGGCATGGAATGGCATGGAATGGCATGGAATGGCATGGAATGGCATGGAATGGCATGGAATGGCATGGAATGGCATGGAATGGCATGGAATGGCATGGAATGGCATGGAATGGCATGGAATGGCATGGAATGGCATGGAATGGCATGGAATGGCATGGAATGGCATGGAATGGCATGGAATGGCATGGAATGGCATGGAATGGCATGGAATGGCATGGAATGGCATGGAATGGCATGGAATGGCATGGAATGGCATGGAATGGCATGGAATGGCATGGAATGGCATGGAATGGCATGGAATGGCATGGAATGGCATGGAATGGCATGGAATGGCATGGAATGGCATGGAATGGCATGGAATGGCATGGCACCGGCATGGCACGGCATGGCACGGCATGGCACGGCATGGCACGGCATGGCACGGCATGGCACCGGCATGGCACGGCATGGCACCGGCATGGCACGGCATGGCACCGGCATGGCACGGCATGGCACCGGCATGGCACGGCATGGCACGGCATTGAATGGCATGGAATGGCATGGAATGGCATGGAATGGCATGGAATGGCATGGCACCGCATGGCACGGCATGGCATGGCACGGCATGGCACGGCATGGCACCGGCATGGCACGGCATGGCACCGGCATGGCACGGCATAGCACGGCATGGCACCGGCATGGCACGGCATGGCACCGGCATGGCACGGGATGGCACCGGCATGGCACGGCATGGCACCGGCATGGCACGGCATGGCACCGGCATGGCACGGCATGGCACGGCATGGCACCGGCATGGCACGGCATGGCACCGGCATGGCACGGCATGGCACCGGCATGGCACGGCATGGCACCGGCATGGCACGGCATGGCACCGGCATGGCACGGCATGGCACCGGCATGGCACGGCATGGCACCGGCATGGCACGGCATGGCACCGGCATGGGACGGCATGGCACGGCATGGCACGGCATGGCACGGCATGGCACGGCATTGAATGGCATGGAATGGCATGGAATGGCATGGAATGGCATGGAATGGCATGGAATGGCATGGAATGGCATGGAATGGCATGGAATGGCATGGAATGGCATGGAATGGCATGGAATGGCATGGAATGGCATGGAATGGCATGGAATGGCATGGAATGGCATGGAATGGCATGGAATGGCATGGAATGGCATGGAATGGCATGGAATGGCATGGAATGGCATGGAATGGCATGGAATGGCATGGAATGGCATGGAATGGCATGGAATGGCATGGAATGGCATGGAATGGCATGGAATGGCATGGAATGGCATGGAATGGCATGGAATGGCATGGAATGGCATGGAATGGCATGGAATGGCATGGAATGGCATGGAATGGCATGGAATGGCATGGAATGGCATGGAATGGCATGGAATGGCATGGAATGGCATGGAATGGCATGGAATGGCATGGAACGGCATGGCACCGGCATGGCACGGCATGGCACCGGCATGGCACGGCATGGCACCGGCATGGCACGGCATGGCACCGGCATGGCACGGCATGGCACCGGCATGGCACGGCATGGCACCGGCATGGCACGGCATGGCACCGGCATGGCACGGCATGGCACCGCATTGAGTGGCATGGAATGGCATGGAATGGCATGGACTGGGATGGACTGGCATGGAATGGCATGGAATGGCATGGAATGGCATGGAATGGCATGGAATGGCATGGAATGGCATGGAATGGCATGGAATGGCATGGAATGGCATGGAATGGCATGGAATGGCATGGAATGGCATGGAATGGCATGGAATGGCATGGAATGGCATGGAATGGCATGGAATGGCATGGAATGGCATGGAATGGCATGGAATGGCATGGAATGGCATGGAATGGCATGGAATGGCATGGAATGGCATGGAATGGCATGGCACCGCATGGCACGGCATGGCACGGCATGGCACGGCATGGCACGGCATGGCACGGCATGGCACCGGCATGGCACGGCATGGCACGGCATGGCACCGGCATGGCACGGCATGGCACCGGCATGGCACGGCATGGCACCGGCATGGCACGGCATGGCACGGCATGGCACGGCATGGCACCGGCATGGCACGGCATGGCACCGGCATGGCACGGCATGGCACCGGCATGGCACCGGCATGGCACGGCATGGCACCGGCATGGCACGGCATGGCACCGGCATGGCACGGCATGGCACCGGCATGGCACCGGCATGGCACGGCATGGCACCGGCATGGCACGGCATGGCACCGGCATGGCACGGCATGGCACCGGCATGGCACGGCATGGCACCGGCATGGCACGGCATGGCACCGGCATGGCACGGCATGGCACCGGCATGGCACGGCATGGCACCGGCATGGCACGGCATGGCACCGGCATGGCACCGGCATGGCACGGCATGGCACCGGCATGGCACGGCATGGCACCGGCATGGCACGGCTTGGCACCGCATTGAGTGGCATGGAATGGCATGGAATGGCATGGAATGGCATGGACTGGCATGGACTGGCATGGAATGGCATGGAATGGCATGGAATGGCATGGAATGGCATGGAATGGCATGGAATGGCATGGAATGGCATGGAATGGCATGGAATGGCATGGAATGGCATGGAATGGCATGGAATGGCATGGAATGGCATGGAATGGCATGGAATGGCATGGAATGGCATGGAATGGCATGGAATGGCATGGAATGGCATGGAATGGCATGGAATGGCATGGAATGGCATGGAATGGCATGGCACCGCATGGAACGGCATGGCACGGCATGGCACGGCATGGCACGGCATGGCACCGGCATGGCACGGCATGGCACCGGCATGGCACGGCATGGCACCGGCATGGCACGGCATGGCACGGCATGGCACGGCATGGCACCGGCATGGCACGGCATGGCACGGCATGGAATGGCATGGAATGGCATGGAATGGCATGGAATGGCATGGAATGGCATGGAATGGCATGGAATGGCATGGAATGGCATGGCACCGGCATGGCACGGCATGGCACCGGCATGGCACGGCATGGCACCGGCATGGCACGGCATGGCACCGGCATGGCACGGCATGGCACCGGCATGGCACGGCATGGCACCGCATTGAGTGGCATGGAATGGCATGGAATGGCATGGACTGGCATGGACTGGCATGGAATGGCATGGAATGGCATGGAATGGCATGGAATGGCATGGAATGGCATGGAATGGCATGGAATGGCATGGAATGGCATGGAATGGCATGGAATGGCATGGAATGGCATGGAATGGCATGGAATGGCATGGAATGGCATGGAATGGCATGGAATGGCATGGAATGGCATGGAATGGCATGGAATGGCATGGAATGGCATGGAATGGCATGGAATGGCATGGAATGGCATGGAATGGCATGGCACCGCATGGCACGGCATGGCACGGCATGGCACGGCATGGCACGGCATGGCACCGGCATGGCACGGCATGGCACCGGCATGGCACGGCATGGCACGGCATGGCACCGGCATGGCACGGCATGGCACGGCATGGCACGGCATGGAATGGCATGGAATGGCATGGAATGGCATGGAATGGCATGGAATGGCATGGAATGGCATGGAATGGCATGGAATGGCATGGAATGGCATGGCACCGGCATGGCACGGCATGGCACCGGCATGGCACGGCATGGCACCGGCATGGCACGGCATGGCACCGGCATGGCACGGCATGGCACCGGCATGGCACGGCATGGCACCGGCATGGCACGGCATGGCACCGCATTGAGTGGCATGGAATGGCATGGAATGGCATGGACTGGCATGGACTGGCATGGAATGGCATGGAATGGCATGGAATGGCATGGAATGGCATGGAATGGCATGGAATGGCATGGCACCGGCATGGCACTGCATGGCACCGGCATGGCACCGGCATGGCACGGCATGGCACCGGCATGGCACGGCATGGCACCGGCATGGCACGGCATGGCACCGGCATGGCACGGCATGGCACCGGCATGGCACGGCATGGCACCGGCATGGCACGGCATGGCACCGGCATGGCACCGGCATGGCACCGGCATGGCACGGCATGGCACCGCATTGAGTGGCATGGAATGGCATGGAATGGCATGGAATGGCATGGAATGGCATGGAATGGCATGGAATGGCATGGAATGGCATGGAATGGCATGGAATGGCATGGAATGGCATGGAATGGCATGGAATGGCATGGAATGGCATGGAACGGCATGGCACCGGCATGGCACGGCATGGCACCGGCATGGCACGGCATGGCACCGGCATGGCACGGCATGGCACCGGCATGGCACGGCATGGCACCGGCATGGCACGGCATGGCACCGGCATGGCACGGCATGGCACCGGCATGGCACGGCATGGCACCGGCATGGCACGGCATGGCACCGGCATGGCACGGCATGGCACCGGCATGGCACGGCATGGCACCGGCATTGAATGGCATGGAATGGCATTGAATGGCACGGAATGGCACGGCATGGCACGGCATGGCACGGCATGGCACCGGCATTGAATGGCATGGAATGGCATGGAATGGCATGGAATGGCATGGAATGGCATGGAATGGCATGGAATGGCATGGAATGGCATGGAATGGCATGGAATGGCATGGAATGGCATGGAATGGCATGGAATGGCATGGAATGGCATGGAATGGCATGGAATGGCATGGAATGGCATGGAATGGCATGGAATGGCATGGAATGGCATGGAATGGCATGGAATGGCATGGAATGGCATGGAATGGCATGGAATGGCATGGAATGGCATGGAATGGCATGGAATGGCATGGAATGGCATGGAATGGCATGGAATGGCATGGAATGGCATGGAATGGCATGGAATGGCATGGAATGGCATGGAATGGCATGGAATGGCATGGCACCGGCATGGCACGGCATGGCACGGCATGGCACCGGCATGGCACGGCATGGCACCGGCATGGCACGGCATGGCACCGGCATGGCACGGCATGGCACCGGCATGGCACGGCATGGCACCGGCATGGCACGGCATGGCACGGCATTGAATGGCATGGAATGGCATGGAATGGCATGGAATGGCATGGAATGGCATGGCACCGCATGGCACGGCATGGCATGGCACGGCATGGCACGGCATGGCACCGGCATGGCACGGCATGGCACCGGCATGGCACGGCATGGCACCGGCATGGCACGGCATAGCACGGCATGGCACCGGCATGGCACGGCATGGCACCGGCATGGCACGGCATGGCACCGGCATGGCACGGCATGGCACCGGCATGGCACGGCATGGCACGGCATGGCACCGGCATGGCACGGCATGGCACCGGCATGGCACGGCATGGCACCGGCATGGCACGGCATGGCACCGGCATGGCACGGCATGGCACCGGCATGGCACGGCATGGCACCGGCATGGGACGGCATGGCACGGCATGGCACGGCATGGCACGGCATGGCACGGCATGGCACGGCATGGCACGGCATGGCACGGCATGGCACGGCATGGCACGGCATGGCACGGCATGGCACGGCATGGCACGGCATGGCACGGCATGGCACGGCATGGCACGGCATGGCACGGCATGGCACGGCATTGAATGGCATGGAATGGCATGGAATGGCATGGAATGGCATGGAATGGCATGGAATGACATGGAATGGCATGGAATGGCATGGAATGGCATGGAATGGCATGGAATGGCATGGAATGGCATGGAATGGCATGGAATGGCATGGAATGGCATGGAATGGCATGGAATGGCATGGAATGGCATGGAATGGCATGGAATGGCATGGAATGGCATGGAATGGCATGGAATGGCATGGAATGGCATGGAATGGCATGGAATGGCATGGAATGGCATGGAATGGCATGGAATGGCATGGAATGGCATGGAATGGCATGGAATGGCATGGCACGGCATGGCACCGGCATGGCACGGCATGGCACCGGCATGGCACGGCATGGCACCGGCATGGCACGGCATGGCACCGGCATGGCACGGCATGGCACCGGCATGGCACGGCATGGCACCGGCATGGCACGGCATGGCACCGGCATGGCACGGCATGGCACCGGCATGGCACGGCATGGCACCGGCATGGCACGGCATGGCACCGCATTGAGTGGCATGGAATGGCATGGACTGGCATGGACTGGGATGGACTGGCATGGAATGGCATGGAATGGCATGGAATGGCATGGAATGGCATGGAATGGCATGGAATGGCATGGAATGGCATGGAATGGCATGGAATGGCATGGAATGGCATGGAATGGCATGGAATGGCATGGAATGGCATGGAATGGCATGGAATGGCATGGAATGGCATGGAATGGCATGGAATGGCATGGAATGGCATGGAATGGCATGGAATGGCATGGAATGGCATGGCACCGCATGGCACGGCATGGCACGGCATGGCACGGCATGGCACGGCATGGCACGGCATGGCACGGCATGGCACGGCATGGCACCGGCATGGCACGGCATGGCACGGCATGGCACCGGCATGGCACGGCATGGCACCGGCATGGCACGGCATGGCACCGGCATGGCACGGCATGGCACCGGCATGGCACGGCATGGCACCGGCATGGCACGGCATGGCACCAGCATGGCACGGCATGGCACGGCATGGCACGGCATGGCACCGGCATGGCACCGGCATGGCACGGCATGGCACCGGCATGGCACGGCATGGCACCGGCATGGCACCGGCATGGCACGGCATGGCACCGGCATGGCACGGCATGGCACCGGCATGGCACGGCATGGCACCGGCATGGCACGGCATGGCACCGGCATGGCACAGCATGGCACCGGCATGGCACGGCATGGCACCGGCATGGCACGGCATGGCACCGGCATGGCACGGCATGGCACCGGCATGGCACGGCATGGCACCGGCATGGCACGGCATGGCACCGGCATGGCACCGGCATGGCACGGCATGGCACCGGCATGGCACGGCATGGCACCGGCATGGCACGGCATGGCACCGGCATGGCACGGCATGGCACCGCATTGAGTGGCATGGAATGGCATGGAATGGCATGGACTGGCATGGACTGGCATGGAATGGCATGGAATGGCATGGAATGGCATGGAATGGCATGGAATGGCATGGAATGGCATGGAATGGCATGGAATGGCATGGAATGGCATGGAATGGCATGGAATGGCATGGAATGGCATGGAATGGCATGGAATGGCATGGAATGGCATGGAATGGCATGGAATGGCATGGAATGGCATGGAATGGCATGGAATGGCATGGAATGGCATGGAATGGCATGGAATGGCATGGAATGGCATGGAATGGCATGGAATGGCATGGAATGGCATGGAATGGCATGGAATGGCATGGAATGGCATGGAATGGCATGGAATGGCATGGCACCGCATGGCACGGCATGGCACGGCATGGCACGGCATGGCACCGGCATGGCACGGCATGGCACCGGCATGGCACGGCATGGCACCGGCATGGCACGGCATGGCACGGCATGGCACCGGCATGGCACGGCATGGCACGGCATGGAATGGCATGGAATGGCATGGAATGGCATGGAATGGCATGGAATGGCATGGAATGGCATGGAATGGCATGGAATGGCATGGAATGGCATGGAATGGCATGGAATGGCATGGAATGGCATGGCACCGGCATGGCACGGCATGGCACCGGCATGGCACGGCATGGCACCGGCATGGCACGGCATGGCACCGGCATGGCACGGCATGGCACCGGCATGGCACGGCATGGCACCGGCATGGCACGGCATGGCACCGGCATGGCACGGCATGGCACCGCATTGAGTGGCATGGAATGACATGGAATGGCATGGACTGGCATGGACTGGCATGGAATGGCATGGAATGGCATGGAATGGCATGGAATGGCATGGAATGGCATGGAATGGCATGGAATGGCATGGAATGGCATGGAATGGCATGGCACCGGCATGGCACGGCATGGCACCGGCATGGCACGGCATGGCACCGGCATGGCACGGCATGGCACCGGCATGGCACGGCATGGCACCGGCATGGCACGGCATGGCACGGCATGGCACCGCATTGAGTGGCATGGAATGGCATGGAATGGCATGGAATGGCATGGACTGGCATGGACTGGCATGGAATGGCATGGAATGGCATGGAATGGCATGGCACCGGCATGGCACCGGCATGGCACGGCATGGCACCGGCATGGCACGGCATGGCACCGGCATGGCACGGCATGGCACCGGCATGGCACGGCATGGCACCGGCATGGCACGGCATGGCACCGGCATGGCACGGCATGGCACCGGCATGGCACGGCATGGCACCGGCATGGCACGGCATGGCACCGGCATGGCACGGCATGGCACGGGCATGGCACGGCATGGCACCGCATTGAGTGGCATGGAATGGCATGGAATGGCATGGAATGGCATGGAATGGCATGGAATGGCATGGAATGGCATGGAATGGCATGGAACGGCATGGCACCGGCATGGCACGGCATGGCACCGGCATGGCACGGCATGGCACCGGCATGGCACGGCATGGCACCGGCATGGCACGGCATGGCACCGGCATGGCACGGCATGGCACCGGCATGGCACGGCATGGCACCGGCATGGCACGGCATGGCACCGGCATGGCACGGCATGGCACCGGCATGGCACGGCATGGCACGGCATGGCACCGGCATGGCACGGCATGGCACCGGCATGGCACGGCATGGCACCGGCATGGCACGGCATGGCACCGGCATGGCACGGCATGGCACCGGCATGGCACGGCATGGCACCGGCATGGCACGGCATGGCACCGGCATGGCACGGCATGGCACCGGCATGGCACGGCATGGCACCGGCATGGCACGGCATGGCACCGGCATTGAATGGCATGGAATGGCATTGAATGGCACGGAATGGCACGGCATGGCACGGCATGGCACGGCATTGAATGGCATGGAATGGCATGGAATGGCATGGAATGGCATGGAATGGCATGGAATGGCATGGAATGGCATGGAATGGCATGGAATGGCATGGAATGGCATGGAATGGCATGGAATGGCATGGAATGGCATGGAATGGCATGGAATGGCATGGAATGGCATGGAATGGCATGGAATGGCATGGAATGGCATGGAATGGCATGGAATGGCATGGAATGGCATGGAATGGCATGGAATGGCATGGAATGGCATGGAATGGCATGGAATGGCATGGAATGGCATGGAATGGCATGGAATGGCATGGAATGGCATGGAATGGCATGGAATGGCATGGAATGGCATGGAATGGCATGGAATGGCATGGAATGGCATGGAATGGCATGGCACCGGCATGGCACCGGCATGGCACGGCATGGCACCGGCATGGCACGGCATGGCACCGGCATGGCACGGCATGGCACCGGCATGGCACGGCATGGCACGGCATTGAATGGCATGGAATGGCATGGAATGGCATGGAATGGCATGGAATGGCATGGCACCGCATGGCACGGCATGGCATGGCACGGCATGGCACGGCATGGCACCGGCATGGCACGGCATGGCACCGGCATGGCACGGCATGGCACCGGCATGGCACGGCATAGCACGGCATGGCACCGGCATGGCACGGCATGGCACCGGCATGGCACGGCATGGCACCGGCATGGCACGGCATGGCACCGGCATGGCACGGCATGGCACGGCATGGCACCGGCATGGCACGGCATGGCACCGGCATGGCACGGCATGGCACCGGCATGGCACGGCATGGCACCGGCATGGCACGGCATGGCACCGGCATGGCACGGCATGGCACCGGCATGGCACGGCATGGCACCGGCATGGGACGGCATGGCACGGCATGGCACGGCATGGCACGGCATGGCACGGCATGGCACGGCATGGCACGGCATGGCACGGCATGGCACGGCATGGCACGGCATGGCACGGCATGGCACGGCATGGCACGGCATGGCACGGCATGGCACGGCATGGCACGGCATTGAATGGCATGGAATGGCATGGAATGGCATGGAATGGCATGGAATGGCATGGAATGACATGGAATGGCATGGAATGGCATGGAATGGCATGGAATGGCATGGAATGGCATGGAATGGCATGGAATGGCATGGAATGGCATGGAATGGCATGGAATGGCATGGAATGGCATGGAATGGCATGGAATGGCATGGAATGGCATGGAATGGCATGGAATGGCATGGAATGGCATGGAATGGCATGGAATGGCATGGAATGGCATGGAATGGCATGGAATGGCATGGAATGGCATGGAATGGCATGGAATGGCATGGAATGGCATGGAATGGCATGGAATGGCATGGAATGGCATGGAATGGCATGGCACGGCATGGCACCGGCATGGCACGGCATGGCACCGGCATGGCACGGCATGGCACCGGCATGGCACCGGCATGGCACGGCATGGCACCGGCATGGCACGGCATGGCACCGGCATGGCACGGCATGGCACCGGCATGGCACGGCATGGCACCGGCATGGCACGGCATGGCACCGGCATGGCACGGCATGGCACCGGCATGGCACGGCATGGCACCGCATTGAGTGGCATGGAATGGCATGGACTGGCATGGACTGGGATGGACTGGCATGGAATGGCATGGAATGGCATGGAATGGCATGGAATGGCATGGAATGGCATGGAATGGCATGGAATGGCATGGAATGGCATGGAATGGCATGGAATGGCATGGAATGGCATGGAATGGCATGGAATGGCATGGAATGGCATGGAATGGCATGGAATGGCATGGAATGGCATGGAATGGCATGGAATGGCATGGAATGGCATGGAATGGCATGGAATGGCATGGAATGGCATGGAATGGCATGGAATGGCATGGCACCGCATGGCACGGCATGGCACGGCATGGCACGGCATGGCACGGCATGGCACGGCATGGCACGGCATGGCACGGCATGGCACCGGCATGGCACGGCATGGCACGGCATGGCACCGGCATGGCACGGCATGGCACCGGCATGGCACGGCATGGCACGGCATGGCACCGGCATGGCACGGCATGGCACCGGCATGGCACGGCATGGCACCAGCATGGCACGGCATGGCACGGCATGGCACGGCATGGCACCGGCATGGCACCGGCATGGCACGGCATGGCACCGGCATGGCACGGCATGGCACCGGCATGGCACCGGCATGGCACGGCATGGCACCGGCATGGCACGGCATGGCACCGGCATGGCACGGCATGGCACCGGCATGGCACGGCATGGCACCGGCATGGCACAGCATGGCACCGGCATGGCACGGCATGGCACCGGCATGGCACGGCATGGCACCGGCATGGCACGGCATGGCACCGGCATGGCACGGCATGGCACCGGCATGGCACGGCATGGCACCGGCATGGCACCGGCATGGCACGGCATGGCACCGGCATGGCACGGCATGGCACCGGCATGGCACGGCATGGCACCGGCATGGCACGGCATGGCACCGCATTGAGTGGCATGGAATGGCATGGAATGGCATGGACTGGCATGGACTGGCATGGAATGGCATGGAATGGCATGGAATGGCATGGAATGGCATGGAATGGCATGGAATGGCATGGAATGGCATGGAATGGCATGGAATGGCATGGAATGGCATGGAATGGCATGGAATGGCATGGAATGGCATGGAATGGCATGGAATGGCATGGAATGGCATGGAATGGCATGGAATGGCATGGAATGGCATGGAATGGCATGGAATGGCATGGAATGGCATGGAATGGCATGGAATGGCATGGAATGGCATGGAATGGCATGGAATGGCATGGAATGGCATGGAATGGCATGGAATGGCATGGAATGGCATGGAATGGCATGGAATGGCATGGAATGGCATGGAATGGCATGGAATGGCATGGAATGGCATGGCACCGCATGGCACGGCATGGCACGGCATGGCACGGCATGGCACCGGCATGGCACGGCATGGCACCGGCATGGCACGGCATGGCACCGGCATGGCACGGCATGGCACGGCATGGCACCGGCATGGCACGGCATGGCACGGCATGGCACGGCATGGAATGGCATGGAATGGCATGGAATGGCATGGAATGGCATGGAATGGCATGGAATGGCATGGAATGGCATGGAATGGCATGGAATGGCATGGAATGGCATGGAATGGCATGGCACCGGCATGGCACGGCATGGCACCGGCATGGCACGGCATGGCACCGGCATGGCACGGCATGGCACCGGCATGGCACGGCATGGCACCGGCATGGCACGGCATGGCACCGGCATGGCACGGCATGGCACCGGCATGGCACGGCATGGCACCGCATTGAGTGGCATGGAATGACATGGAATGGCATGGACTGGCATGGACTGGCATGGAATGGCATGGAATGGCATGGAATGGCATGGAATGGCATGGAATGGCATGGAATGGCATGGAATGGCATGGAATGGCATGGAATGGCATGGCACCGGCATGGCACGGCATGGCACCGGCATGGCACGGCATGGCACCGGCATGGCACGGCATGGCACCGGCATGGCACGGCATGGCACCGGCATGGCACGGCATGGCACGGCATGGCACCGCATTGAGTGGCATGGAATGGCATGGAATGGCATGGAATGGCATGGACTGGCATGGACTGGCATGGAATGGCATGGAATGGCATGGAATGGCATGGCACCGGCATGGCACCGGCATGGCACGGCATGGCACCGGCATGGCACGGCATGGCACCGGCATGGCACGGCATGGCACCGGCATGGCACGGCATGGCACCGGCATGGCACGGCATGGCACCGGCATGGCACGGCATGGCACCGGCATGGCACGGCATGGCACCGGCATGGCACGGCATGGCACCGGCATGGCACGGCATGGCACCGGCATGGCACGGCATGGCACCGGCATGGCACGGCATGGCACCGCATTGAGTGGCATGGAATGGCATGGAATGGCATGGAATGGCATGGAATGGCATGGAATGGCATGGAACGGCATGGCACCGGCATGGCACGGCATGGCACCGGCATGGCACGGCATGGCACCGGCATGGCACGGCATGGCACCGGCATGGCACGGCATGGCACCGGCATGGCACGGCATGGCACCGGCATGGCACGGCATGGCACCGGCATGGCACGGCATGGCACCGGCATGGCACGGCATGGCACCGGCATGGCACGGCATGGCACGGCATGGCACCGGCATGGCACGGCATGGCACCGGCATGGCACGGCATGGCACCGGCATGGCACGGCATGGCACCGGCATGGCACGGCATGGCACCGGCATGGCACGGCATGGCACCGGCATGGCACGGCATGGCACCGGCATGGCACGGCATGGCACCGGCATGGCACGGCATGGCACCGGCATGGCACGGCATGGCACCGGCATGGCACGGCATGGCACCGGCATGGCACGGCATGGCACCGGCATGGCACGGCCTGGCACCGGCATGGCACGGCATGGAATGGCATGGAATGGCATGGAATGGCATGGAATGGCATGGAATGGCATGGAATGGCATGGAATGGCATGGAATGGCATGGAATGGCATGGAATGGCATGGAATGGCATGGAATGGCATGGAATGGCATGGAATGGCATGGAATGGCATGGAATGGCATGGAATGGCATGGAATGGCATGGAATGGCATGGAATGGCATGGAATGGCATGGAATGGCATGGAATGGCATGGAATGGCATGGAATGGCATGGAATGGCATGGAATGGCATGGAATGGCATGGAATGGCATGGAATGGCATGGAATGGCATGGAATGGCATGGAATGGCATGGAATGGCATGGAATGGCATGGAATGGCATGGAATGGCATGGAATGGCATGGAATGGCATGGAATGGCATGGAATGGCATGGAATGGCATGGAATGGCATGGAATGGCATGGAATGGCATGGAATGGCATGGAATGGCATGGAATGGCATGGAATGGCATGGAATGGCATGGAATGGCATGGAATGGCATGGAATGGCATGGAATGGCATGGAATGGCATGGAATGGCATGGAATGGCATGGAATGGCATGGAATGGCATGGAATGGCATGGAATGGCATGGAATGGCATGGAATGGCATGGCACCGGCATGGCACGGCATGGCACGGCATGGCACCGGCATGGCACGGCATGGCACCGGCATGGCACGGCATGGCACCGGCATGGCACCGGCATGGCACGGCATGGCACCGGCATGGCACGGCATGGCACGGCATTGAATGGCATGGAATGGCATGGAATGGCATGGAATGGCATGGAATGGCATGGAATGGCATGGAATGGCATGGAATGGCATGGCACCGCATGGCACGGCATGGCATGGCACGGCATGGCACGGCATGGCACCGGCATGGCACGGCATGGCACCGGCATGGCACGGCATGGCACCGGCATGGCACGGCATAGCACGGCATGGCACCGGCATGGCACGGCATGGCACCGGCATGGCACGGCATGGCACCGGCATGGCACGGCATGGCACCGGCATGGCACGGCATGGCACGGCATGGCACCGGCATGGCACGGCATGGCACCGGCATGGCACGGCATGGCACCGGCATGGCACGGCATGGCACCGGCATGGCACGGCATGGCACCGGCATGGCACGGCATGGCACCGGCATGGGACGGCATGGCACGGCATGGCACGGCATGGCACGGCATGGCACGGCATGGCACGGCATGGCACGGCATGGCACGGCATGGCACGGCATGGCACGGCATGGCACGGCATGGCACGGCATGGCACGGCATGGCACGGCATGGCACGGCATGGCACGGCATGGCACGGCATGGCACGGCATGGCACGGCATGGCACGGCATTGAATGGCATGGAATGGCATGGAATGGCATGGAATGGCATGGAATGGCATGGAATGGCATGGAATGACATGGAATGGCATGGAATGGCATGGAATGGCATGGAATGGCATGGAATGGCATGGAATGGCATGGAATGGCATGGAATGGCATGGAATGGCATGGAATGGCATGGAATGGCATGGAATGGCATGGAATGGCATGGAATGGCATGGAATGGCATGGAATGGCATGGAATGGCATGGAATGGCATGGAATGGCATGGAATGGCATGGAATGGCATGGAATGGCATGGAATGGCATGGAATGGCATGGAATGGCATGGAATGGCATGGAATGGCATGGAATGGCATGGAATGGCATGGAATGGCATGGAATGGCATGGAATGGCATGGAATGGCATGGAATGGCATGGAATGGCATGGAATGGCATGGAATGGCATGGAATGGCATGGAATGGCATGGAATGGCATGGAATGGCATGGAATGGCATGGAATGGCATGGAATGGCATGGAATGGCATGGAATGGCATGGAATGGCATGGAATGGCATGGAATGGCATGGAATGGCATGGAATGGCATGGAATGGCATGGAATGGCATGGAATGGCATGGAATGGCATGGAATGGCATGGAATGGCATGGAATGGCATGGAATGGCATGGCACCGGCATGGCACGGCATGGCACGGCATGGCACCGGCATGGCACGGCATGGCACCGGCATGGCACGGCATGGCACCGGCATGGCACGGCATGGCACCGGCATGGCACGGCATGGCACGGCATGGCACCGGCATGGCACGGCATGGCACCGGCATGGCACGGCATGGCACCGGCATGGCACGGCATGGCACCGGCATGGCACGGCATGGCACCGGCATGGCACGGCATGGCACCGGCATGGCACGGCATGGCACGGCATTGAATGGCATGGAATGGCATGGAATGGCATGGAATGGCATGGAATGGCATGGAATGGCATGGAATGGCATGGAATGGCATGGAATGGCATGGAATGGCATGGAATGGCATGGAATGGCATGGAATGGCATGGAATGGCATGGAATGGCATGGAATGGCATGGAATGGCATGGAATGGCATGGAATGGCATGGAATGGCATGGAATGGCATGGAATGGCATGGAATGGCATGGAATGGCATGGAATGGCATGGAATGGCATGGAATGGCATGGAATGGCATGGAATGGCATGGAATGGCATGGAATGGCATGGAATGGCATGGAATGGCATGGAATGGCATGGAATGGCATGGAATGGCATGGAATGGCATGGAATGGCATGGAATGGCATGGAATGGCATGGAATGGCATGGAATGGCATGGAATGGCATGGAATGGCATGGAATGGCATGGAATGGCATGGAATGGCATGGAATGGCATGGAATGGCATGGAATGGCATGGAATGGCATGGAATGGCATGGCACGGCATGGCACCGGCATGGCACCGGCATGGCACGGCATGGCACCGGCATGGCACGGCATGGCACCGGCATGGCACGGCATGGCACCGGCATGGCACCGGCATGGCACGGCATGGCACCGGCATGGCACGGCATGGCACCGGCATGGCACGGCATGGCACCGGCATGGCACGGCATGGCACCGCATTGAGTGGCATGGAATGGCATGGAATGGCATGGACTGGCATGGACTGGCATGGAATGGCATGGAATGGCATGGAATGGCATGGAATGGCATGGAATGGCATGGAATGGCATGGAATGGCATGGAATGGCATGGAATGGCATGGAATGGCATGGAATGGCATGGAATGGCATGGAATGGCATGGAATGGCATGGAATGGCATGGAATGGCATGGAATGGCATGGAATGGCATGGAATGGCATGGAATGGCATGGAATGGCATGGAATGGCATGGAATGGCATGGAATGGCATGGAATGGCATGGAATGGCATGGAATGGCATGGAATGGCATGGAATGGCATGGAATGGCATGGAATGGCATGGAATGGCATGGCACCGCATGGCACGGCATGGCACGGCATGGCACGGCATGGCACCGGCATGGCACGGCATGGCACCGGCATGGCACGGCATGGCACCGGCATGGCACGGCATGGCACGGCATGGCACGGCATGGAATGGCATGGAATGGCATGGAATGGCATGGAATGGCATGGAATGGCATGGAATGGCATGGAATGGCATGGAATGGCATGGAATGGCATGGAATGGCATGGCACCGGCATGGCACGGCATGGCACCGGCATGGCACGGCATGGCACCGGCATGGCACGGCATGGCACCGGCATGGCACGGCATGGCACCGGCATGGCACGGCATGGCACCGGCATGGCACGGCATGGCACCGGCATGGCACGGCATGGCACCGCATTGAGTGGCATGGAATGACATGGAATGGCATGGACTGGCATGGACTGGCATGGAATGGCATGGAATGGCATGGAATGGCATGGAATGGCATGGAATGGCATGGAATGGCATGGAATGGCATGGAATGGCATGGAATGGCATGGCACCGGCATGGCACGGCATGGCACCGGCATGGCACGGCATGGCACCGGCATGGCACGGCATGGCACCGGCATGGCACGGCATGGCACCGGCATGGCACGGCATGGCACGGCATGGCACCGCATTGAGTGGCATGGAATGGCATGGAATGGCATGGAATGGCATGGACTGGCATGGACTGGCATGGAATGGCATGGAATGGCATGGAATGGCATGGCACCGGCATGGCACTGCATGGCACCGGCATGGCACCGGCATGGCACGGCATGGCACCGGGGCATGGCACCGGCATGGCACGGCATGGCACCGGCATGGCACGGCATGGCACCGGCATGGCACGGCATGGCACCGGCATGGCACGCATGGCACCGGCATGGCACGGCATGGCACCGGCATGGCACGGCATGGCACCGGCATGGCACGGCATGGCACCGGCATGGCACGGCATGGCACCGCATTGAGTGGCATGGAATGGCATGGAATGGCATGGAATGGCATGGAATGGCATGGAATGGCATGGAATGGCATGGAATGGCATGGAACGGCATGGCACCGGCATGGCACGGCATGGCACCGGCATGGCACGGCATGGCACCGGCATGGCACGGCATGGCACCGGCATGGCACGGCATGGCACCGGCATGGCACGGCATGGCACCGGCATGGCACGGCATGGCACCGGCATGGCACGGCATGGCACGGCATGGCACCGGCATGGCACGGCATGGCACCGGCATGGCACGGCATGGCACCGGCATGGCACGGCATGGCACCGGCATGGCACGGCATGGCACCGGCATGGCACGGCATGGCACCGGCATGGCACGGCATGGCACCGGCATGGCACGGCATGGCACCGGCATGGCACGGCATGGCACCGGCATGGCACGGCATGGCACCGGCATGGCACGGCATGGCACCGGCATGGCACGGCATGGCACCGGCATGGCACGGCATGGCACCGGCATGGCACGGCCTGGCACGGCATGGCACGGCATGGCACGGCATGGAATGGCATGGAATGGCATGGAATGGCATGGAATGGCATGGAATGGCATGGAATGGCATGGAATGGCATGGAATGGCATGGAATGGCATGGAATGGCATGGAATGGCATGGAATGGCATGGAATGGCATGGAATGGCATGGAATGGCATGGAATGGCATGGAATGGCATGGAATGGCATGGAATGGCATGGAATGGCATGGAATGGCATGGAATGGCATGGAATGGCATGGAATGGCATGGAATGGCATGGAATGGCATGGAATGGCATGGAATGGCATGGAATGGCATGGAATGGCATGGAATGGCATGGAATGGCATGGAATGGCATGGAATGGCATGGAATGGCATGGAATGGCATGGAATGGCATGGAATGGCATGGAATGGCATGGAATGGCATGGAATGGCATGGAATGGCATGGAATGGCATGGAATGGCATGGAATGGCATGGAATGGCATGGAATGGCATGGAATGGCATGGAATGGCATGGAATGGCATGGAATGGCATGGAATGGCATGGAATGGCATGGAATGGCATGGAATGGCATGGCACCGGCATGGCACGGCATGGCACGGCATGGCACCGGCATGGCACCGGCATGGCACGGCATGGCACCGGCATGGCACGGCATGGCACGGCATGGCACCGGCATGGCACGGCATGGCACCGGCATGGCACGGCATGGCACGGCATGGCACCGGCATGGCACCGGCATGGCACGGCATGGCACCGGCATGGCACGGCATGGCACCGGCATGGCACGGCATGGCACGGCATGGCACGGCATGGCACCGGCATGGCACGGCATGGCACCGGCATGGCACGGCATGGCACGGCATGGCACGGCATGGCACGGCATGGCACCGGCATGGCACGGCATGGCACCGGCATGGCACGGCATGGCACGGCATGGCACCGGCATGGCACGGCATGGAATGGCATGGAATGGCATGGAATGGCATGGAATGGCATGGAATGGCATGGAATGGCATGGAATGGCATGGAATGGCATGGAATGGCATGGAATGGCATGGAATGGCATGGAATGGCATGGAATGGCATGGAATGGCATGGAATGGCATGGAATGGCATGGAATGGCATGGAATGGCATGGAATGGCATGGAATGGCATGGAATGGCATGGAATGGCATGGAATGGCATGGAATGGCATGGAATGGCATGGAATGGCATGGAATGGCATGGAATGGCATGGAATGGCATGGAATGGCATGGAATGGCATGGAATGGCATGGAATGGCATGGAATGGCATGGAATGGCATGGCACCGCATGGCACGGCATGGCACGGCATGGCACGGCATGGCACGGCATGGCACGGCATGGCACCGGCATGGCACGGCATGGCACGGCATGGCACCGGCATGGCACGGCATGGCACCGGCATGGCACGGCATGGCACCAGCATGGCACGGCATGGCACGGCATGGCACGGCATGGCACCGGCATGGCACGGCATGGCACCGGCATGGCACGGCATGGCACCGGCATGGCACCGGCATGGCACGGCATGGCACCGGCATGGCACGGCATGGCACCGGCATGGCACCGGCATGGCACGGCATGGCACCGGCATGGCACCGGCATGGCACGGCATGGCACCGGCATGGCACAGCATGGCACCGGCATGGCACGGCATGGCACCGGCATGGCACGGCATGGCACCGGCATGGCACGGCATGGCACCGGCATGGCACGGCATGGCACCGGCATGGCACGGCATGGCACCGGCATGGCACGGCATGGCACCGGCATGGCACCGGCATGGCACGGCATGGCACCGGCATGGCACGGCATGGCACCGGCATGGCACGGCTTGGCACCGCATTGAGTGGCATGGAATGGCATGGAATGGCATGGACTGGCATGGACTGGCATGGAATGGCATGGAATGGCATGGAATGGCATGGAATGGCATGGAATGGCATGGAATGGCATGGAATGGCATGGAATGGCATGGAATGGCATGGAATGGCATGGAATGGCATGGAATGGCATGGAATGGCATGGAATGGCATGGAATGGCATGGAATGGCATGGAATGGCATGGAATGGCATGGAATGGCATGGAATGGCATGGAATGGCATGGAATGGCATGGAATGGCATGGAATGGCATGGAATGGCATGGAATGGCATGGAATGGCATGGAATGGCATGGAATGGCATGGCACCGCATGGAACGGCATGGCACGGCATGGCACGGCATGGCACGGCATGGCACGGCATGGCACCGGCATGGCACGGCATGGCACCGGCATGGCACGGCATGGCACCGGCATGGCACGGCATGGCACGGCATGGCACCGGCATGGCACGGCATGGCACGGCATGGAATGGCATGGAATGGCATGGAATGGCATGGAATGGCATGGAATGGCATGGAATGGCATGGAATGGCATGGAATGGCATGGAATGGCATGGCACCGGCATGGCACGGCATGGCACCGGCATGGCACGGCATGGCACCGGCATGGCACGGCATGGCACCGGCATGGCACGGCATGGCACCGGCATGGCACGGCATGGCACCGCATTGAGTGGCATGGAATGGCATGGAATGGCATGGACTGGCATGGACTGGCATGGAATGGCATGGAATGGCATGGAATGGCATGGAATGGCATGGAATGGCATGGAATGGCATGGAATGGCATGGAATGGCATGGAATGGCATGGAATGGCATGGAATGGCATGGAATGGCATGGAATGGCATGGAATGGCATGGAATGGCATGGAATGGCATGGAATGGCATGGAATGGCATGGAATGGCATGGAATGGCATGGAATGGCATGGAATGGCATGGAATGGCATGGAATGGCATGGAATGGCATGGAATGGCATGGCACCGCATGGCACGGCATGGCACGGCATGGCACGGCATGGCACGGCATGGCACGGCATGGCACGGCATGGCACGGCATGGCACCGGCATGGCACGGCATGGCACCGGCATGGCACGGCATGGCACGGCATGGCACCGGCATGGCACGGCATGGCACGGCATGGCACGGCATGGAATGGCATGGAATGGCATGGAATGGCATGGAATGGCATGGAATGGCATGGAATGGCATGGAATGGCATGGAATGGCATGGAATGGCATGGAATGGCATGGCACCGGCATGGCACGGCATGGCACCGGCATGGCACGGCATGGCACCGGCATGGCACGGCATGGCACCGGCATGGCACGGCATGGCACCGGCATGGCACGGCATGGCACCGGCATGGCACGGCATGGCACCGGCATGGCACGGCATGGCACCGGCATGGCACGGCATGGCACCGCATTGAGTGGCATGGAATGGCATGGAATGGCATGGACTGGCATGGACTGGCATGGAATGGCATGGAATGGCATGGAATGGCATGGAATGGCATGGAATGGCATGGCACCGGCATGGCACTGCATGGCACCGGCATGGCACCGGCATGGCACGGCATGGCACCGGCATGGCACGGCATGGCACCGGCATGGCACGGCATGGCACCGGCATGGCACGGCATGGCACCGGCATGGCACGGCATGGCACCGGCATGGCACGGCATGGCACCGGCATGGCACGGCATGGCACCGGCATGGCACCGGCATGGCACCGGCATGGCACGGCATGGCACCGCATTGAGTGGCATGGAATGGCATGGAATGGCATGGAATGGCATGGAATGGCATGGAATGGCATGGAATGGCATGGAATGGCATGGAACGGCATGGCACCGGCATGGCACGGCATGGCACCGGCATGGCACGGCATGGCACCGGCATGGCACGGCATGGCACCGGCATGGCACGGCATGGCACCGGCATGGCACGGCATGGCACCGGCATGGCACGGCATGGCACCGGCATGGCACGGCATGGCACCGGCATGGCACGGCATGGCACCGGCATGGCACGGCATGGCACCGGCATGGCACGGCATGGCACCGGCATTGAATGGCATGGAATGGCATTGAATGGCACGGAATGGCACGGCATGGCACGGCATGGCACGGCATGGCACCGGCATTGAATGGCATGGAATGGCATGGAATGGCATGGAATGGCATGGAATGGCATGGAATGGCATGGAATGGCATGGAATGGCATGGAATGGCATGGAATGGCATGGAATGGCATGGAATGGCATGGAATGGCATGGAATGGCATGGAATGGCATGGAATGGCATGGAATGGCATGGAATGGCATGGAATGGCATGGAATGGCATGGAATGGCATGGAATGGCATGGAATGGCATGGCACCGGCATGGCACGGCATGGCACCGGCATGGCACCGGCATGGCACCGGCATGGCACGGCATGGCACCGGCATGGCACGGCATGGCACCGGCATGGCACGGCATGGCACGGCATGGCACCGGCATGGCACGGCATGGCACCGGCATGGCACGGCATGGCACCGGCATGGCACGGCATGGCACCGGCATGGCACGGCATGGCACCGGCATGGCACGGCATGGCACCGGCATGGCACGGCATGGCACGGCATTGAATGGCATGGAATGGCATGGAATGGCATGGCACCGCATTGAGTGGCATGGAATGGCATGGACTGGCATGGACTGGGATGGACTGGCATGGAATGGCATGGAATGGCATGGAATGGCATGGAATGGCATGGAATGGCATGGAATGGCATGGAATGGCATGGAATGGCATGGAATGGCATGGAATGGCATGGAATGGCATGGAATGGCATGGAATGGCATGGAATGGCATGGAATGGCATGGAATGGCATGGAATGGCATGGAATGGCATGGAATGGCATGGAATGGCATGGAATGGCATGGAATGGCATGGAATGGCATGGAATGGCATGGAATGGCATGGAATGGCATGGAATGGCATGGAATGGCATGGAATGGCATGGAATGGCATGGAATGGCATGGAATGGCATGGAATGGCATGGCACCGCATGGCACGGCATGGCACGGCATGGCACGGCATGGCACGGCATGGCACGGCATGGCACGGCATGGCACGGCATGGCACCGGCATGGCACGGCATGGCACGGCATGGCACCGGCATGGCACGGCATGGCACCGGCATGGCACGGCATGGCACCGGCATGGCACGGCATGGCACCAGCATGGCACGGCATGGCACGGCATGGCACGGCATGGCACCGGCATGGCACCGGCATGGCACGGCATGGCACCGGCATGGCACGGCATGGCACCGGCATGGCACCGGCATGGCACGGCATGGCACCGGCATGGCACGGCATGGCACCGGCATGGCACGGCATGGCACCGGCATGGCACGGCATGGCACCGGCATGGCACAGCATGGCACCGGCATGGCACGGCATGGCACCGGCATGGCACGGCATGGCACCGGCATGGCACGGCATGGCACCGGCATGGCACGGCATGGCACCGGCATGGCACCGGCATGGCACGGCATGGCACCGGCATGGCACGGCATGGCACCGGCATGGCACGGCATGGCACCGGCATGGCACGGCATGGCACCGGCATGGCACGGCATGGCACCGGCATGGCACGGCATGGCACCGCATTGAGTGGCATGGAATGGCATGGAATGGCATGGACTGGCATGGACTGGCATGGAATGGCATGGAATGGCATGGAATGGCATGGAATGGCATGGAATGGCATGGAATGGCATGGAATGGCATGGAATGGCATGGAATGGCATGGAATGGCATGGAATGGCATGGAATGGCATGGAATGGCATGGAATGGCATGGAATGGCATGGAATGGCATGGAATGGCATGGAATGGCATGGAATGGCATGGAATGGCATGGAATGGCATGGAATGGCATGGAATGGCATGGAATGGCATGGAATGGCATGGAATGGCATGGAATGGCATGGAATGGCATGGAATGGCATGGAATGGCATGGAATGGCATGGAATGGCATGGAATGGCATGGAATGGCATGGAATGGCATGGAATGGCATGGAATGGCATGGAATGGCATGGAATGGCATGGAATGGCATGGCACCGCATGGCACGGCATGGCACGGCATGGCACGGCATGGCACCGGCATGGCACAGCATGGCACCGGCATGGCACGGCATGGCACCGGCATGGCACGGCATGGCACGGCATGGCACCGGCATGGCACGGCATGGCACGGCATGGAATGGCATGGAATGGCATGGAATGGCATGGAATGGCATGGAATGGCATGGAATGGCATGGAATGGCATGGAATGGCATGGAATGGCATGGAATGGCATGGAATGGCATGGAATGGCATGGAATGGCATGGAATGGCATGGAATGGCATGGCACCGGCATGGCACGGCATGGCACCGGCATGGCACGGCATGGCACCGGCATGGCACGGCATGGCACCGGCATGGCACGGCATGGCACCGGCATGGCACGGCATGGCACCGGCATGGCACGGCATGGCACCGGCATGGCACGGCATGGCACCGCATTGAGTGGCATGGAATGACATGGAATGGCATGGACTGGCATGGACTGGCATGGAATGGCATGGAATGGCATGGAATGGCATGGAATGGCATGGAATGGCATGGAATGGCATGGAATGGCATGGAATGGCATGGAATGGCATGGAATGGCATGGAATGGCATGGAATGGCATGGAATGGCATGGAATGGCATGGAATGGCATGGAATGGCATGGAATGGCATGGAATGGCATGGAATGGCATGGAATGGCATGGAATGGCATGGAATGGCATGGCACCGCATGGCACGGCATGGCACGGCATGGCACGGCATGGCACGGCATGGCACGGCATGGCACGGCATGGCACCGGCATGGCACGGCATGGCACCGGCATGGCACGGCATGGCACGGCATGGCACCGGCATGGCACGGCATGGCACGGCATGGCACGGCATGGAATGGCATGGAATGGCATGGAATGGCATGGAATGGCATGGAATGGCATGGAATGGCATGGAATGGCATGGAATGGCATGGAATGGCATGGAATGGCATGGAATGGCATGGAATGGCATGGAATGGCATGGCACCGGCATGGCACGGCATGGCACCGGCATGGCACGGCATGGCACCGGCATGGCACGGCATGGCACCGGCATGGCACGGCATGGCACCGGCATGGCACGGCATGGCACGGCATGGCACCGCATTGAGTGGCATGGAATGGCATGGAATGGCATGGAATGGCATGGACTGGCATGGACTGGCATGGAATGGCATGGAATGGCATGGAATGGCATGGAATGGCATGGAATGGCATGGCACCGGCATGGCACTGCATGGCACCGGCATGGCACCGGCATGGCACGGCATGGCACCGGCATGGCACGGCATGGCACCGGCATGGCACCGGCATGGCACGGCATGGCACCGGCATGGCACGGCATGGCACCGGCATGGCACGGCATGGCACCGGCATGGCACGGCATGGCACCGGCATGGCACGGCATGGCACCGGCATGGCACGGCATGGCACCGGCATGGCACGGCATGGCACCGGCATGGCACGGCATGGCACCGGCATGGCACGGCATGGCACCGCATTGAGTGGCATGGAATGGCATGGAATGGCATGGAATGGCATGGAATGGCATGGAATGGCATGGAATGGCATGGAATGGCATGGAACGGCATGGCACCGGCATGGCACGGCATGGCACCGGCATGGCACCGGCATGGCACGGCATGGCACCGGCATGGCACGGCATGGCACCGGCATGGCACGGCATGGCACCGGCATGGCACGGCATGGCACCGGCATGGCACGGCATGGCACCGGCATGGCACGGCATGGCACGGCATGGCACCGGCATGGCACGGCATGGCACCGGCATGGCACGGCATGGCACCGGCATGGCACGGCATGGCACCGGCATGGCACGGCATGGCACCGGCATGGCACGGCATGGCACCGGCATGGCACGGCATGGCACCGGCATGGCACGGCATGGCACCGGCATGGCACGGCATGGCACCGGCATGGCACGGCATGGCACCGGCATGGCACGGCATGGCACCGGCATGGCACGGCCTGGCACCGGCATGGCACGGCATGGAATGGCATGGAATGGCATGGAATGGCATGGAATGGCATGGAATGGCATGGAATGGCATGGAATGGCATGGAATGGCATGGAATGGCATGGAATGGCATGGAATGGCATGGAATGGCATGGAATGGCATGGAATGGCATGGAATGGCATGGAATGGCATGGAATGGCATGGAATGGCATGGAATGGCATGGAATGGCATGGAATGGCATGGAATGGCATGGAATGGCATGGAATGGCATGGAATGGCATGGAATGGCATGGAATGGCATGGAATGGCATGGAATGGCATGGAATGGCATGGCACCGGCATGGCACGGCATGGCACGGCATGGCACCGGCATGGCACCGGCATGGCACGGCATGGCACCGGCATGGCACGGCATGGCACCGGCATGGCACGGCATGGCACGGCATGGCACCGGCATGGCACGGCATGGCACCGGCATGGCACGGCATGGCACGGCATGGCACCGGCATGGCACGGCATGGCACCGGCATGGCACGGCATGGCACCGGCATGGCACGGCATGGCACCGGCATGGCACGGCATGGCACCGGCATGGCACGGCATTGAATGGCATGGAATGGCATGGAATGGCATGGAATGGCATGGAATGGCATGGCACCGCATGGCACGGCATGGCATGGCACGGCATGGCACGGCATGGCACGGCATGGCACCGGCATGGCACGGCATGGCACCGGCATGGCACGGCATAGCACGGCATGGCACCGGCATGGCACGGCATGGCACCGGCATGGCACGGCATGGCACCGGCATGGCACGGCATGGCACCGGCATGGCACCGGCATGGCACCGGCATGGCACGGCATGGCACCGGCATGGCACGGCATGGCACGGCATGGCACCGGCATGGCACGGCATGGCACCGGCATGGCACGGCATGGCACCGGCATGGCACGGCATGGCACCGGCATGGCACGGCATGGCACCGGCATGGCACGGCATGGCACCGGCATGGCACGGCATGGCACCGGCATGGCACGGCATGGCACCGGCATGGCACGGCATGGCACGGCATGGCACGGCATGGCACGGCATGGCACGGCATGGCACGGCATGGCACGGCATGGCACGGCATGGCACGGCATGGCACGGCATGGCACGGCATGGCACGGCATGGCACGGCATTGAATGGCATGGAATGGCATGGAATGGCATGGAATGGCATGGAATGGCATGGAATGGCATGGAATGGCATGGAATGGCATGGAATGGCATGGAATGGCATGGAATGGCATGGAATGGCATGGAATGGCATGGAATGGCATGGAATGGCATGGAATGGCATGGAATGGCATGGAATGGCATGGAATGGCATGGAATGGCATGGAATGGCATGGAATGGCATGGAATGGCATGGAATGGCATGGAATGGCATGGAATGGCATGGAATGGCATGGAATGGCATGGAATGGCATGGAATGGCATGGAATGGCATGGAATGGCATGGAATGGCATGGAATGGCATGGAATGGCATGGAATGGCATGGAATGGCATGGAATGGCATGGAATGGCATGGAATGGCATGGAATGGCATGGAATGGCATGGAATGGCATGGAATGGCATGGAATGGCATGGAATGGCATGGAATGGCATGGAATGGCATGGAATGGCATGGAATGGCATGGAATGGCATGGAATGGCATGGAATGGCATGGAATGGCATGGAATGGCATGGAATGGCATGGAATGGCATGGAATGGCATGGAATGGCATGGAATGGCATGGAATGGCATGGAATGGCATGGAATGGCATGGAATGGCATGGAATGGCATGGAATGGCATGGAATGGCATGGAACGGCATGGCACCGGCATGGCACGGCATGGCACCGGCATGGCACGGCATGGCACCGGCATGGCACGGCATGGCACCGGCATGGCACGGCATGGCACCGGCATGGCACGGCATGGCACCGGCATGGCACGGCATGGCACCGGCATGGCACAGCATGGCACCGGCATGGCACGGCATGGCACGGCATGGCACCGGCATGGCACGGCATGGCACCGGCATGGCACGGCATGGCACCGGCATGGCACGGCATGGCACCGGCATGGCACGGCATGGCACCGGCATGGCACGGCATGGCACCGGCATGGCACGGCATGGCACCGGCATGGCACGGCATGGCACCGGCATGGCACGGCATGGCACCGGCATGGCACGGCATGGCACCGGCATGGCACGGCATGGCACCGGCATGGCACGGCATGGCACCGGCATGGCACGGCCTGGCACCGGCATGGCACGGCATGGAATGGCATGGAATGGCATGGAATGGCATGGAATGGCATGGAATGGCATGGAATGGCATGGAATGGCATGGAATGGCATGGAATGGCATGGAATGGCATGGAATGGCATGGAATGGCATGGAATGGCATGGAATGGCATGGAATGGCATGGAATGGCATGGAATGGCATGGAATGGCATGGAATGGCATGGAATGGCATGGAATGGCATGGAATGGCATGGAATGGCATGGAATGGCATGGAATGGCATGGAATGGCATGGAATGGCATGGAATGGCATGGAATGGCATGGAATGGCATGGAATGGCATGGAATGGCATGGAATGGCATGGAATGGCATGGAATGGCATGGAATGGCATGGAATGGCATGGAATGGCATGGAATGGCATGGAATGGCATGGAATGGCATGGCACCGGCATGGCACGGCATGGCACGGCATGGCACCGGCATGGCACGGCATGGCACCGGCATGGCACGGCATGGCACCGGCATGGCACGGCATGGCACCGGCATGGCACGGCATGGCACGGCATGGCACCGGCATGGCACGGCATGGCACCGGCATGGCACGGCATGGCACGGCATGGCACCGGCATGGCACGGCATGGCACCGGCATGGCACGGCATGGCACCGGCATGGCACGGCATGGCACCGGCATGGCACGGCATGGCACCGGCATGGCACGGCATTGAATGGCATGGAATGGCATGGAATGGCATGGAATGGCATGGAATGGCATGGCACCGCATGGCACGGCATGGCATGGCACGGCATGGCACGGCATGGCACCGGCATGGCACGGCATGGCACCGGCATGGCACGGCATAGCACGGCATGGCACCGGCATGGCACGGCATGGCACCGGCATGGCACGGCATGGCACCGGCATGGCACGGCATGGCACGGCATGGCACCGGCATGGCACGGCATGGCACCGGCATGGCACGGCATGGCACCGGCATGGCACGGCATGGCACCGGCATGGCACGGCATGGCACCGGCATGGCACGGCATGGCACCGGCATGGCACGGCATGGCACCGGCATGGCACGGCATGGCACCGGCATGGCACGGCATGGCACCGGCATGGCACGGCATGGCACCGGCATGGCACGGCATGGCACGGCATGGCACGGCATGGCACGGCATGGCACGGCATGGCACGGCATGGCACGGCATTGAATGGCATGGAATGGCATGGAATGGCATGGAATGGCATGGAATGGCATGGAATGGCATGGAATGGCATGGAATGGCATGGAATGGCATGGAATGGCATGGAATGGCATGGAATGGCATGGAATGGCATGGAATGGCATGGAATGGCATGGAATGGCATGGAATGGCATGGAATGGCATGGAATGGCATGGAATGGCATGGAATGGCATGGAATGGCATGGAATGGCATGGAATGGCATGGAATGGCATGGAATGGCATGGAATGGCATGGAATGGCATGGAATGGCATGGAATGGCATGGAATGGCATGGAATGGCATGGAATGGCATGGAATGGCATGGAATGGCATGGAATGGCATGGAATGGCATGGAATGGCATGGAATGGCATGGAATGGCATGGAATGGCATGGAATGGCATGGAATGGCATGGAATGGCATGGAATGGCATGGAATGGCATGGAATGGCATGGAATGGCATGGAATGGCATGGAATGGCATGGAATGGCATGGAATGGCATGGAATGGCATGGAATGGCATGGAATGGCATGGAATGGCATGGAATGGCATGGAATGGCATGGAATGGCATGGCACCGGCATGGCACGGCATGGCACGGCATGGCACCGGCATGGCACGGCATGGCACCGGCATGGCACGGCATGGCACCGGCATGGCACGGCATGGCACCGGCATGGCACGGCATGGCACGGCATGGCACCGGCATGGCACGGCATGGCACCGGCATGGCACGGCATGGCACGGCATGGCACCGGCATGGCACGGCATGGCACCGGCATGGCACGGCATGGCACCGGCATGGCACGGCATGGCACCGGCATGGCACGGCATGGCACCGGCATGGCACGGCATTGAATGGCATGGAATGGCATGGAATGGCATGGAATGGCATGGAATGGCATGGCACCGCATGGCACGGCATGGCATGGCACGGCATGGCACGGCATGGCACCGGCATGGCACGGCATGGCACCGGCATGGCACGGCATAGCACGGCATGGCACCGGCATGGCACGGCATGGCACCGGCATGGCACGGCATGGCACCGGCATGGCACGGCATGGCACCGGCATGGCACGGCATGGCACGGCATGGCACCGGCATGGCACGGCATGGCACCGGCATGGCACGGCATGGCACCGGCATGGCACGGCATGGCACCGGCATGGCACGGCATGGCACCGGCATGGCACGGCATGGCACCGGCATGGCACGGCATGGCACCGGCATGGCACGGCATGGCACCGGCATGGCACGGCATGGCACCGGCATGGCACGGCATGGCACCGGCATGGCACGGCATGGCACGGCATGGCACGGCATGGCACGGCATGGCACGGCATGGCACGGCATGGCACGGCATTGAATGGCATGGAATGGCATGGAATGGCATGGAATGGCATGGAATGGCATGGAATGGCATGGAATGGCATGGAATGGCATGGAATGGCATGGAATGGCATGGAATGGCATGGAATGGCATGGAATGGCATGGAATGGCATGGAATGGCATGGAATGGCATGGAATGGCATGGAATGGCATGGAATGGCATGGAATGGCATGGAATGGCATGGAATGGCATGGAATGGCATGGAATGGCATGGAATGGCATGGAATGGCATGGAATGGCATGGAATGGCATGGAATGCCATGGAATGCCATGGAATGGCATGGAATGGCATGGAATGGCATGGAATGGCATGGAATGGCATGGCACCGGCATGGCACGGCATGGCACGGCATGGCACCGGCATGGCACCGGCATGGCACCGGCATGGCACGGCATGGCACCGGCATGGCACGGCATGGCACCGGCATGGCACGGCATGGCACGGCATGGCACCGGCATGGCACGGCATGGCACCGGCATGGCACGGCATGGCACCGGCATGGCACGGCATGGCACCGGCATGGCACGGCATGGCACCGGCATGGCACGGCATGGCACCGGCATGGCACGGCATGGCACCGGCATGGCACGGCATGGCACGGCATTGAATGGCATGGAATGGCATGGAATGGCATGGAATGGCATGGAATGGCATGGAATGGCATGGAATGGCATGGAATGGCATGGAATGGCATGGAATGGCATGGAATGGCATGGAATGGCATGGAATGGCATGGAATGGCATGGAATGGCATGGAATGGCATGGAATGGCATGGAATGGCATGGAATGGCATGGAATGGCATGGAATGGCATGGAATGGCATGGAATGGCATGGAATGGCATGGAATGGCATGGAATGGCATGGAATGGCATGGAATGGCATGGAATGGCATGGAATGGCATGGAATGGCATGGAATGGCATGGAATGGCATGGAATGGCATGGAATGGCATGGAATGGCATGGCACGGCATGGCACGGCATGGCACCGGCATGGCACGGCATGGCACCGGCATGGCGAGGCATGGCACCGGCATGGCACGGCATGGCACCGGCATGGCACGGCATGGCACCGGCATGGCACGGCATGGCACCGGCATGGCACGGCATGGCACGGCATGGCACCGGCATGGCACGGCATGGCACCGGCATGGCACGGCATGGCACCGGCATGGCACGGCATGGCACCGGCATGGCACGGCATGGCACCGGCATGGCACGGCATGGCACCGGCATGGCACGGCATGGCACGGCATGGCACCGGCATGGCACGGCATGGCACCGGCATGGCACGGCATGGCACCGGCATGGCACGGCATGGCACCGGCATGGCACGGCATGGCACCGGCATGGCACGGCATGGCACCGGCATGGCACGGCATGGCACCGGCATGGCACGGCATGGCACGGCATTGAATGGCATGGAATGGCATGGAATGGCATGGAATGGCATGGAATGGCATGGAATGGCATGGAATGGCATGGAATGGCATGGAATGGCATGGAATGGCATGGAATGGCATGGAATGGCATGGAATGGCATGGAATGGCATGGAATGGCATGGAATGGCATGGAATGGCATGGAATGGCATGGAATGGCATGGAATGGCATGGAATGGCATGGAATGGCATGGAATGGCATGGAATGGCATGGAATGGCATGGAATGGCATGGAATGGCATGGAATGGCATGGAATGGCATGGAATGGCATGGAATGGCATGGAATGGCATGGAATGGCATGGAATGGCATGGAATGGCATGGAATGGCATGGAATGGCATGGCACGGCATGGCACGGCATGGCACCGGCATGGCACGGCATGGCACCGGCATGGCGAGGCATGGCACCGGCATGGCACGGCATGGCACCGGCATGGCACGGCATGGCACCGGCATGGCACGGCATGGCACCGGCATGGCACGGCATGGCACCGGCATGGCACGGCATGGCACCGGCATGGCACGGCATGGCACCGCATTGAGTGGCATGGAATGGCATGGACTGGCATGGACTGGGATGGACTGGCATGGAATGGCATGGAATGGCATGGAATGGCATGAAATGGCATGGAATGGCATGGAATGGCATGGAATGGCATGGAATGGCATGGAATGGCATGGAATGGCATGGAATGGCATGGAATGGCATGGAATGGCATGGAATGGCATGGAATGGCATGGAATGGCATGGAATGGCATGGAATGGCATGGAATGGCATGGAATGGCATGGAATGGCATGGAATGGCATGGAATGGCATGGAATGGCATGGCACCGCATGGCACGGCATGGCACGGCATGGCACGGCATGGCACGGCATGGCACGGCATGGCACCGGCATGGCACGGCATGGCACCGGCATGGCACGGCATAGCACGGCATGGCACCGGCATGGCACGGCATGGCACCGGCATGGCACGGCATGGCACCGGCATGGCACGGCATGGCACCGGCATGGCACGGCATGGCACCGGCATGGCACGGCATGGCACGGCATGGCACCGGCATGGCACGGCATGGCACCGGCATGGCACGGCATGGCACCGGCATGGCACGGCATGGCACCGGCATGGCACGGCATGGCACCGGCATGGCACGGCATGGCACCGGCATGGCACGGCATGGCACGGCATTGAATGGCATGGAATGGCATGGAATGGCATGGAATGGCATGGAATGGCATGGAATGGCATGGAATGGCATGGAATGGCATGGAATGGCATGGAATGGCATGGAATGGCATGGAATGGCATGGAATGGCATGGAATGGCATGGAATGGCATGGAATGGCATGGAATGGCATGGAATGGCATGGAATGGCATGGAATGGCATGGAATGGCATGGAATGGCATGGAATGGCATGGAATGGCATGGAATGGCATGGAATGGCATGGAATGGCATGGAATGGCATGGAATGGCATGGAATGGCATGGAATGGCATGGAATGGCATGGAATGGCATGGAATGGCATGGAATGGCATGGAATGGCATGGAATGGCATGGAATGGCATGGAATGGCATGGCACGGCATGGCACGGCATGGCACCGGCATGGCACGGCATGGCACCGGCATGGCACGGCATGGCACCGGCATGGCACGGCATGGCACCGGCATGGCACGGCATGGCACCGGCATGGCACGGCATGGCACCGGCATGGCACGGCATGGCACCGGCATGGCACGGCATGGCACCGGCATGGCACGGCATGGCACCGGCATGGCACGGCATGGCACCGGCATGGCACGGCATGGCACCGCATTGAGTGGCATGGAATGGCATGGACTGGCATGGACTGGGATGGACTGGCATGGAATGGCATGGAATGGCATGGAATGGCATGAAATGGCATGGAATGGCATGGAATGGCATGGAATGGCATGGAATGGCATGGAATGGCATGGAATGGCATGGAATGGCATGGAATGGCATGGAATGGCATGGAATGGCATGGAATGGCATGGAATGGCATGGAATGGCATGGAATGGCATGGAATGGCATGGAATGGCATGGCACCGCATGGCACGGCATGGCACGGCATGGCACGGCATGGCACGGCATGGCACGGCATGGCACCGGCATGGCACGGCATGGCACGGCATGGCACCGGCATGGCACGGCATGGCACCGGCATGGCACGGCATGGCACCGGCATGGCACGGCATGGCACCGGCATGGCACGGCATGGCACGGCATGGCACGGCATGGCACCGGCATGGCACCGGCATGGCACGGCATGGCACCGGCATGGCACGGCATGGCACCGGCATGGCACGGCATGGCACCGGCATGGCACGGCATGGCACCGGCATGGCACGGCATGGCACCGGCATGGCACGGCATGGCACCGGCATGGCACGGCATGGCACCGGCATGGCACAGCATGGCACCGGCATGGCACGGCATGGCACCGGCATGGCACGGCATGGCACCGGCATGGCACGGCATGGCACCGGCATGGCACGGCATGGCACCGGCATGGCACCGGCATGGCACGGCATGGCACCGGCATGGCACGGCATGGCACCGGCATGGCACGGCATGGCACCGGCATGGCACGGCATGGCACCGCATTGAGTGGCATGGAATGGCATGGAATGGCATGGACTGGCATGGACTGGCATGGAATGGCATGGAATGGCATGGAATGGCATGGAATGGCATGGAATGGCATGGAATGGCATGGAATGGCATGGAATGGCATGGAATGGCATGGAATGGCATGGAATGGCATGGAATGGCATGGAATGGCATGGAATGGCATGGAATGGCATGGAATGGCATGGAATGGCATGGAATGGCATGGAATGGCATGGAATGGCATGGAATGGCATGGCACCGCATGGCACGGCATGGCACGGCATGGCACCGGCATGGCACGGCATGGCACCGGCATGGCACGGCATGGCACGGCATGGCACGGCATGGCACCGGCATGGCACGGCATGGCACGGCATGGAATGGCATGGAATGGCATGGAATGGCATGGAATGGCATGGAATGGCATGGAATGGCATGGAATGGCATGGAATGGCATGGAATGGCATGGCACCGGCATGGCACGGCATGGCACCGGCATGGCACGGCATGGCACCGCATTGAGTGGCATGGAATGACATGGAATGGCATGGACTGGCATGGACTGGCATGGAATGGCATGGAATGGCATGGAATGGCATGGAATGGCATGGAATGGCATGGAATGGCATGGAATGGCATGGAATGGCATGGAATGGCATGGAATGGCATGGAATGGCATGGAATGGCATGGAATGGCATGGAATGGCATGGAATGGCATGGAATGGCATGGAATGGCATGGAATGGCATGGAATGGCATGGAATGGCATGGAATGGCATGGAACGGCATGGCACCGGCATGGCACGGCATGGCACCGGCATGGCACGGCATGGCACCGGCATGGCACGGCATGGCACCGGCATGGCACGGCATGGCACCGGCATGGCACGGCATGGCACCGGCATGGCACGGCATGGCACCGGCATGGCACGGCATGGCACCGGCATGGCACGGCATGGCACCGGCATGGCACGGCATGGCACCGGCATGGCACGGCATGGCACCGGCATGGCACGGCATGGCACCGGCATTGAATGGCATGGAATGGCATTGAATGGCACGGAATGGCACGGCATGGCACGGCATGGCACGGCATGGCACCGGCATTGAATGGCATGGAATGGCATGGAATGGCATGGAATGGCATGGAATGGCATGGAATGGCATGGAATGGCATGGAATGGCATGGAATGGCATGGAATGGCATGGAATGGCATGGAATGGCATGGAATGGCATGGAATGGCATGGAATGGCATGGAATGGCATGGAATGGCATGGAATGGCATGGAATGGCATGGAATGGCATGGAATGGCATGGAATGGCATGGCACCGGCATGGCACGGCATGGCACGGCATGGCACCGGCATGGCACGGCATGGCACCGGCATGGCACGGCATGGCACCGGCATGGCACGGCATGGCACCGGCATGGCACGGCATGGCACCGGCATGGCACGGCACGGCACCGGCATGGCACGGCATGGCACGGCATTGAATGGCATGGAATGGCATGGAATGGCATGGAATGGCATGGAATGGCATGGCACCGCATGGCACGGCATGGCATGGCACGGCATGGCACGGCATGGCACCGGCATGGCACGGCATGGCACCGGCATGGCACGGCATAGCACGGCATGGCACCGGCATGGCACGGTATGGCACCGGCATGGCACGGCATGGCACCGGCATGGCACGGCATGGCACCGGCATGGCACCGGCATGGCACGGCATGGCACCGGCATGGCACGGCATGGCACCGGCATGGCACGGCATGGCACCGGCATGGCACGGCATGGCACCGGCATGGCACGGCATGGCACCGGCATGGGACGGCATGGCACCGGCATGGGACGGCATGGCACGGCATGGCACGGCATGGCACGGCATGGCACGGCATGGCACGGCATGGCACGGCATGGCACGGCATGGCACGGCATGGCACGGCATGGCACGGCATGGCACGGCATGGCACGGCATGGCACGGCATGGCACGGCATGGCACGGCATGGCACGGCATGGCACGGCATGGCACGGCATGGCACGGCATTGAATGGCATGGAATGGCATGGAATGGCATGGAATGGCATGGAATGGCATGGAATGGCATGGAATGGCATGGAATGGCATGGAATGGCATGGAATGGCATGGAATGGCATGGAATGGCATGGAATGGCATGGAATGGCATGGAATGGCATGGAATGGCATGGAATGGCATGGAATGGCATGGAATGGCATGGAATGGCATGGAATGGCATGGAATGGCATGGAATGGCATGGAATGGCATGGAATGGCATGGAATGGCATGGAATGGCATGGAATGGCATGGAATGGCATGGAATGGCATGGAATGGCATGGAATGGCATGGAATGGCATGGAATGGCATGGAATGGCATGGCACCGGCATGGCACGGCATGGCACGGCATGGCACCGGCATGGCACCGGCATGGCACGGCATGGCACCGGCATGGCACGGCATGGCACCGGCATGGCACGGCATGGCACGGCATGGCACCGGCATGGCACGGCATGGCACCGGCATGGCACGGCATGGCACCGGCATGGCACGGCATGGCACCGGCATGGCACGGCATGGCACCGGCATGGCACGGCATGGCACCGGCATGGCACGGCATGGCACGGCATGGCACGGCATTGAATGGCATGGAATGGCATGGAATGGCATGGAATGGCATGGAATGGCATGGAATGGCATGGAATGGCATGGAATGGCATGGAATGGCATGGAATGGCATGGAATGGCATGGAATGGCATGGAATGGCATGGAATGGCATGGAATGGCATGGAATGGCATGGAATGGCATGGAATGGCATGGAATGGCATGGAATGGCATGGAATGGCATGGAATGGCATGGAATGGCATGGAATGGCATGGAATGGCATGGCACCGGCATGGCACGGCATGGCACCGGCATGGCACGGCATGGCACCGGCATGGCACGGCATGGCACCGGCATGGCACGGCATGGCACCGGCATGGCACGGCATGGCACCGGCATGGCACCGGCATGGCACGGGATGGCACCGGCATGGCACGGCATGGCACCGGCATGGCACGGCATGGCACCGGCATGGCACGGCATGGCACCGGCATGGCACGGCATGGCACCGGCATGGCACCGGCATGGCACGGCATGGCACCGGCATGGCACCGGCATGGCACGGCATGGCACGGCATGGCACCGGCATGGCACGGCATGGCACCGGCATGGCACGGCATGGCACCGGCATGGCACGGCATGGCACCGGCATGGCACCGGCATGGCACGGCATGGCACCGGCATGGCACGGCATGGCACGGCATGGCACGGCATGGCACCGGCATGGCACGGCATGGCACGGCATGGCACCGGCATGGCACGGCAAGGCACCGGCATGGCACGGCATGGCACCGGCATGGCACGGCATGGCACCGGCATGGCACGGCATGGCACCGGCATGGCACGGCATGGCACCGGCATGGCACGGCATGGCACCGGCATGGCACGGCATGGCACCGGCATGGCACGGCATGGCACCGGCATGGCACGGCATGGCACCGGCATGGCACGGCATGGAATGGCATGGCACCGGCATGGCACGGCATGGCATCGGCATGGCACGGCATGGCACCGGCATGGCACGGCATGGCACCGGCATGGCACGGCATGGCACCGGCATGGCACGGCATGGAATGGCATGGCACGGCATGGAATGGCATGGCACGGCATGGAATGGCATGGCACGGCATAGAATGGCATGGCACGGCATGGAATGGCATGGAATGGCATGGAATGGCATGGAATGGCATGGAATGGCATGGAATGGCATGGAATGGCATGGAATGGCATGGAATGGCATGGAATGGCATGGCACCGGCATGGCACGGCATGGCACGGCATGGCACCGGCATGGCACGGCATGGCACCGGCATGGCACGGCATGGCACCGGCATGGCACGGCATGGCACGGCATGGCACGGCATTGAATGGCATGGAATGGCACGGCATTGAATGGCATGGAATGGCATGGAATGGCATGGCACCGCATGGCACGGCATGGCATGGCACGGCATGGCACGGCATGGCACCGGCATGGCACGGCATGGCACCGGCATGGCACGGCATAGCACGGCATGGCACCGGCATGGCACGGCATGGCACCGGCATGGCACGGCATGGCACGGCATGGCACGGCATGGCACGGCATGGCACGGCATGGCACGGCATGGCACGGCATGGCACGGCATGGCACGGCATGGCACGGCATGGCACGGCATGGCACGGCATGGCACGGCATGGCACGGCATGGCACGGCATGGCACGGCATGGCACGGCATGGCACGGCATGGCACGGCATGGCACGGCATGGCACGGCATGGCACGGCATGGCACGGCATGGCACGGCATGGCACGGCATGGCACGGCATTGAATGGCATGGAATGGCATGGAATGGCATGGAATGGCATGGAATGGCATGGAATGGCATGGAATGGCATGGAATGGCATGGAATGGCATGGAATGGCATGGAATGGCATGGAATGGCATGGAATGGCATGGAATGGCATGGAATGGCATGGAATGGCATGGAATGGCATGGAATGGCATGGAATGGCATGGAATGGCATGGAATGGCATGGAATGGCATGGAATGGCATGGAATGGCATGGAATGGCATGGAATGGCATGGAATGGCATGGAATGGCATGGAATGGCATGGAATGGCATGGAATGGCATGGCATGGAATGGCATGGAATGGCATGGAATGGCATGGAATGGCATGGAATGGCATGGAATGGCATGGAATGGCATGGAATGGCATGGAATGGCATGGAATGGCATGGAATGGCATGGAATGGCATGGAATGGCATGGAATGGCATGGAATGGCATGGAATGGCATGGAATGGCATGGAATGGCATGGAATGGCATGGAATGGCATGGAATGGCATGGAATGGCATGGAATGGCATGGAATGGCATGGAATGGCATGGAATGGCATGGAATGGCATGGAATGGCATGGAATGGCATGGAATGGCATGGAATGGCATGGAATGGCATGGAATGGCATGGAATGGCATGGAATGGCATGGAATGGCATGGAATGGCATGGAATGGCATGGAATGGCATGGAATGGCATGGAATGGCATGGAATGGCATGGAATGGCATGGAATGGCATGGAATGGCATGGAATGGCATGGAATGGCATGGAATGGCATGGAATGGCATGGAATGGCATGGAATGGCATGGAATGGCATGGAATGGCATGGAATGGCATGGAATGGCATGGAATGGCATGGAATGGCATGGAATGGCATGGAATGGCATGGCACCGGCATGGCACGGCATGGCACGGCATGGCACCGGCATGGCACGGCATGGCACCGGCATGGCACCGGCATGGCACGGCATGGCACCGGCATGGCACGGCATGGCACGGCATGGCACGGCATGGCACCGGCATGGCACGGCATGGAATGGCATGGCACGGCATAGAATGGCATGGCATGGCATGGAATGGCATCGAATGGCATGGAATGGCATGGAATGGCATGGAATGGCATGGAATGGCATGGAATGGCATGGAATGGCATGGAATGGCATGGAATGGCATGGAATGGCATGGAATGGCATGGAATGGCATGGAATGGCATGCAATGTCATGGAATGGCATGCAATGTCATGGAATGGCATGGAATGGCATGGAATGGCATGGAATGGCATGGAATGGCATGGAATGGCATGGCACCGGCATGGCACGGCATGGAATGGCATGGCACGGCATGGCACGGCATGGCACGGCATGGCACCGGCATGGCACGGCATGGCACCGGCATGGCACGGCATGGAATGGCATGGAATGGCATGGAATGGCATGGAATGGCATGGCACCGGCATGGCACGGCATGGCACCGGCATGGCACGGCATGGCACCGGCATGGCACGGCATGGCACCGGCATGGCACGGCATGGCACCGGCATGGCACGGCATGGCACCGGCATGGCACGGCATGGCACCGGCATGGCACGGCATGGCACCGGCATGGCACGGCATGGAACCGGCATGGCACGGCATGGCACCGGCATGGCACGGCATGGCACCGGCATGGCACGGCATGGCACCGGCATGGCACGGCATGGCACCGGCATGGCACGGCATGGCACCGGCATGGCACGGCATGGCACCGGCATGGCACGGCATGGCACCGGCATGGCACGGCATGGCACCGGCATGGCACGGCATGGCACCGGCATGGCACGGCATGGCACCGGCATGGCACGGCATGGCACCGGCATGGCACGGCATGGCACCGGCATGGCACGGCATGGCACGGCATGGCACCGGCATGGCACGGCATGGCACCGGCATGGCACGGCATGGCACCGGCATGGCACGGCATGGAATGGCATGGAATGGCATGGAATGGCATGGAATGGCATGGAATGGCATGGAATGGCATGGAATGGCATGGAATGGCATGGAATGGCATGGAATGGCATGGAATGGCATGGAATGGCATGGAATGGCATGGAATGGCATGGAATGGCATGGAATGGCATGGAATGGCATGGAATGGCATGGAATGGCATGGAATGGCATGGAATGGCATGGAATGGCATGGCACCGGCATGGCACGGCATGGCACGGCATGGCACCGGCATGGCACCGGCATGGCACGGCATGGCACCGGCATGGCACGGCATGGCACGGCATGGCACCGGCATGGCACGGCATGGCACCGGCATGGCACGGCATGGCACGGCATGGCACCGGCATGGCACCGGCATGGCACGGCATGGCACCGGCATGGCACGGCATGGCACCGGCATGGCACGGCATGGCACCGGCATGGCACGGCATGGCACGGCATGGCACGGCATTGAATGGCATGGAATGGCACGGCATTGAATGGCATGGAATGGCATGGAATGGCATGGCACCGCATGGCACGGCATGGCATGGCACGGCATGGCACGGCATGGCACCGGCATGGCACGGCATGGCACCGGCATGGCACGGCATGGCACCGGCATGGCACGGCATGGCACCGGCATGGCACGGCATAGCACGGCATGGCACCGGCATGGCACGGCATGGCACCGGCATGGCATGGCATGGCACCGGCATGGCACGGCATGGCACGGCATGGCACGGCATGGCACGGCATGGCACGGCATGGCACGGCATGGCACGGCATGGCACGGCATGGCACGGCATGGCACGGCATGGCACGGCATGGCACGGCATGGCACGGCATTGAATGGCATGGAATGGCATGGAATGGCATGGAATGGCATGGAATGGCATGGAATGGCATGGAATGGCATGGAATGGCATCGAATGGCATGGAATGGCATGGAATGGCATGGAATGGCATGGAATGGCATGGAATGGCATGGAATGGCATGGAATGGCATGGAATGGCATGGAATGGCATGGAATGGCATGGAATGGCATGGAATGGCATGGAATGGCATGGAATGGCATGGAATGGCATGGAATGGCATGGAATGGCATGGAATGGCATGGAATGGCATGGAATGGCATGGAATGGCATGGAATGGCATGGAATGGCATGGAATGGCATGGAATGGCATGGAATGGCATGGAATGGCATGGAATGGCATGGAATGGCATGGAATGGCATGGAATGGCTTGGAATGGCATGGAATGGCATGGAATGGCATGGAATGGCATGGAATGGCATGGAATGGCATGGAATGGCATGGAATGGCATGGAATGGCATGGAATGGCATGGAATGGCATGGCACCGGCATGGCACCGGCATGGCACCGGCATGGCACGGCATGGCACCGGCATGGCACGGCATGGCACCGGCATGGCACGGCATGGCACCGGCATGGCACGGCATGGCACGGCATGGCACCGGCATGGCACGGCATGGCACCGGCATGGCACGGCATGGCACCGGCATGGCACCGGCATGGCACGGCATGGCACCGGCATGGCACGGCATGGCACGGCATTGAATGGCATGGAATGGCATGGAATGGCATGGAATGGCATGGAATGGCATGGCACCGCATGGCACGGCATGGCATGGCACGGCATGGCACGGCATTGAATGGCATGGAATGGCATGGAATGGCATGGAATGGCATGGAATGGCATGGAATGGCATGGAATGGCATGGCACCGCATGGCACGGCATGGCATGGCACGGCATGGCACGGCATGGCACCGGCATGGCACGGCATGGCACCGGCATGGCACGGCATAGCACGGCATGGCACCGGCATGGCACGGCATGGCACCGGCATGGCACGGCATGGCACCGGCATGGCACGGCATGGCACGGCATGGCACCGGCATGGCACGGCATGGCACCGGCATGGCACCGGCATGGCACGGCATGGCACCGGCATGGCACGGCATGGCACCGGCATGGCACGGCATGGCACCGGCATGGCACGGCATGGCACCGGCATGGCACGGCATGGCACCGGCATGGCACGGCATGGCACCGGCATGGGACGGCATGGCACGGCATGGCACGGCATGGCACGGCATGGCACGGCATGGCACGGCATGGCACGGCATGGCACGGCATGGCACGGCATGGCACGGCATGGCACGGCATGGCACGGCATGGCACGGCATGGCACGGCATGGCACGGCATGGCACGGCATGGCACGGCATGGCACGGCATGGCACGGCATGGCACGGCATTGAATGGCATGGAATGGCATGGAATGGCATGGAATGGCATGGAATGGCATGGAATGGCATGGAATGGCATGGAATGGCATGGAATGGCATGGAATGGCATGGAATGGCATGGAATGGCATGGAATGGCATGGAATGGCATGGAATGGCATGGAATGGCATGGAATGGCATGGAATGGCATGGAATGGCATGGAATGGCATGGAATGGCATGGAATGGCATGGAATGGCATGGAATGGCATGGAATGGCATGGAATGGCATGGAATGGCATGGAATGGCATGGAATGGCATGGAATGGCATGGAATGGCATGGAATGGCATGGAATGGCATGGAATGGCATGGAATGGCATGGAATGGCATGGAATGGCATGGAATGGCATGGAATGGCATGGAATGGCATGGAATGGCATGGAATGGCATGGAATGGCATGGAATGGCATGGAATGGCATGGAATGGCATGGAATGGCATGGAATGGCATGGAATGGCATGGAATGGCATGGAATGGCATGGAATGGCATGGAATGGCATGGAATGGCATGGAATGGCATGGAATGGCATGGAATGGCATGGAATGGCATGGAATGGCATGGAATGGCATGGAATGGCATGGAATGGCATGGAATGGCATGGAATGGCATGGAATGGCATGGAATGGCATGGCACCGGCATGGCACGGCATGGCACGGCATGGCACGGCATGGCACCGGCATGGCACGGCATGGCACCGGCATGGCACGGCATGGCACGGCATGGCACCGGCATGGCACGGCATGGCACCGGCATGGCACGGCATGGCACCGGCATGGCACGGCATGGCACCGGCATGGCACGGCATGGCACCGGCATGGCACGACATTGAATGGCATGGAATGGCATGGAATGGCATGGAATGGCATGGAATGGCATGGAATGGCATGGAATGGCATGGAATGGCATGGAATGGCATGGAATGGCATGGAATGGCATGGAATGGCATGGAATGGCATGGAATGGCATGGAATGGCATGGAATGGCATGGAATGGCATGGAATGGCATGGAATGGCATGGAATGGCATGGAATGGCATGGAATGGCATGGAATGGCATGGAATGGCATGGAATGGCATGGAATGGCATGGAATGGCATGGAATGGCATGGAATGGCATGGAATGGCATGGAATGGCATGGAATGGCATGGAATGGCATGGAATGGCATGGAATGGCATGGCACGGCATGGCACGGCATGGCACCGGCATGGCACGGCATGGCACCGGCATGGCACGGCATGGCACGGCATGGCACCGGCATGGCACGGCATGGCACGGCATTGAATGGCATGGAATGGCATTGAATGGCACGGAATGGCACGGCATGGCACGGCATGGCACGGCATGGCACCGGCATGGCACGGCATTGAATGGCATGGAATGGCATGGAATGGCATGGAATGGCATGGAATGGCATGGAATGGCATGGAATGGCATGCAATGGCATGCAATGGCATGGAATGGCATGGAATGGCATGGAATGGCATGGAATGGCATGGCACCGGCATGGCACGGCATGGCACCGGCATGGCACGGCATGGCACCGGCATGGCACGGCATGGCACCGGCATGGCACGGCATGGCACCGGCATGGCACGGCATGGCACCGGCATGGCACGGCATGGCACCGGCATGGCACGGCATGGCACCGGCATGGCACGGCATGGCACCGCATTGAGTGGCATGGAATGGCATGGAATGGCATGGACTGGCATGGACTGGCATGGAATGGCATGGAATGGCATGGAATGGCATGGAATGGCATGGAATGGCATGGAATGGCATGGAATGGCATGGAATGGCATGGAATGGCATGGAATGGCATGGCACCGGCATGGCACGGCATGGCACCGGCATGGCACGGCATGGCACCGGCATGGCACGGCATGGCACCGGCATGGCACGGCATGGCACCGGCATGGCACCGGCATGGCACGGGATGGCACCGGCATGGCACGGCATGGCACCGGCATGGCACGGCATGGCACCGGCATGGCACGGCATGGCACCGGCATGGCACGGCATGGCACCGGCATGGCACGGCATGGCACCGGCATGGCACGGCATGGCACCGGCATGGCACGGCATGGCACCGGCATGGCACGGCATGGCACCGGCATGGCACGGCATGGCACCGGCATGGCACGGCATGGCACCGGCATGGCACCGGCATGGCACGGCATGGCACCGGCATGGCACGGCATGGCACGGCATGGCACGGCATGGCACGGCATGGCACCGGCATGGCACGGCATGGCACGGCATGGCACCGGCATGGCACGGCAAGGCACCGGCATGGCACGGCATGGCACCGGCATGGCACGGCATGGCACCGGCATGGCACGGCATGGCACCGGCATGGCACGGCATGGCACCGGCATGGCACGGCATGGCACCGGCATGGCACGGCATGGCACCGGCATGGCACGGCATGGCACCGGCATGGCACGGCATGGCACCGGCATGGCACGGCATGGCACCGGCATGGCACGGCATGGCACCGGCATGGCACGGCATGGAATGGCATGGCACGGCATGGAATGGCATGGAATGGCATGGAATGGCATGGAATGGCATGGAATGGCATGGAATGGCATGGAATGGCATGGAATGGCATGCAATGGCATGGAATGGCATGGAATGGCATGGAATGGCATGGAATGGCATGGAATGGCATGGAATGGCATGGCACCGGCATGGCACGGCATGGCACCGGCATGGCACGGCATGGCACCGGCATGGCACGGCATGGCACCGGCATGGCACGGCATGGCACCGGCATGGCACGGCATGGCACCGGCATGGCACGGCATGGCATCGGCATGGCACGGCATGGCACCGGCATGGCACGGCATGGCACCGGCATGGCACGGCATGGCACCGGCATGGCACGGCATGGCACCGGCATGGCACGGCATGGCACCGCATTGAGTGGCATGGAATGGCATGGACTGGCATGGACTGGCATGGACTGGCATGGAATGGCATGGAATGGCATGGAATGGCATGGAATGGCATGGAATGGCATGGAATGGCATGGAATGGCATGGAATGGCATGGCACCGGCATGGCACGGCATGGCACCGGCATGGCACGGCATGGCACCGGCATGGCACGGCATGGCACCGGCATGGCACGGCATGGCACCGGCATGGCACGGCATGGCACCGGCATGGCACCGGCATGGCACGGGATGGCACCGGCATGGCACGGCATGGCACCGGCATGGCACGGCATGGCACCGGCATGGCACGGCATGGCACCGGCATGGCACGGCATGGCACCGGCATGGCACGGCATGGCACCGGCATGGCACGGCATGGCACCGGCATGGCACGGCATGGCACCGGCATGGCACGGCATGGCACCGGCATGGCACGGCATGGCACCGGCATGGCACGGCATGGCACCGCATTGAGTGGCATGGAATGGCATGGAATGGCATGGACTGGCATGGACTGGCATGGAATGGCATGGAATGGCATGGAATGGCATGGAATGGCATGGAATGGCATGGAATGGCATGGAATGGCATGGAATGGCATGGCACCGGCATGGCACGGCATGGCACCGGCATGGCACGGCATGGCACCGGCATGGCACGGCATGGCACCGGCATGGCACGGCATGGCACCGGCATGGCACCGGCATGGCACGGGATGGCACCGGCATGGCACGGCATGGCACCGGCATGGCACGGCATGGCACCGGCATGGCACGGCATGGCACCGGCATGGCACGGCATGGCACCGGCATGGCACGGCATGGCACCGGCATGGCACGGCATGGCACCGGCATGGCACGGCATGGCACCGGCATGGCACGGCATGGCACCGGCATGGCACCGGCATGGCACGGCATGGCACCGGCATGGCACGGCATGGCACGGCATGGCACGGCATGGCACGGCATGGCACCGGCATGGCACGGCATGGCACGGCATGGCACCGGCATGGCACGGCAAGGCACCGGCATGGCACGGCATGGCACCGGCATGGCACGGCATGGCACCGGCATGGCACGGCATGGCACCGGCATGGCACGGCATGGCACCGGCATGGCACGGCATGGCACCGGCATGGCACGGCATGGCACCGGCATGGCACGGCATGGCACCGGCATGGCACGGCATGGCACCGGCATGGCACGGCATGGAATGGCATGGCACGGCATGGAATGGCATGGAATGGCATGGAATGGCATGGAATGGCATGGAATGGCATGGAATGGCATGGAATGGCATGGAATGGCATGGAATGGCATGCAATGGCATGGAATGGCATGGAATGGCATGGAATGGCATGGAATGGCATGGAATGGCATGGAATGGCATGGCACCGGCATGGCACGGCATGGCACCGGCATGGCACGGCATGGCACCGGCATGGCACGGCATGGCACCGGCATGGCACGGCATGGCACCGGCATGGCACGGCATGGCACCGGCATGGCACGGCATGGCATCGGCATGGCACGGCATGGCACCGGCATGGCACGGCATGGCACCGGCATGGCACGGCATGGCACCGGCATGGCACGGCATGGCACCGGCATGGCACGGCATGGCACCGGCATGGCACGGCATGGCACCGGCATGGCACGGCATGGCACCGCATTGAGTGGCATGGAATGGCATGGACTGGCATGGACTGGCATGGACTGGCATGGAATGGCATGGAATGGCATGGAATGGCATGGAATGGCATGGAATGGCATGGAATGGCATGGAATGGCATGGAATGGCATGGCACCGGCATGGCACGGCATGGCACCGGCATGGCACCGGCATGGCACCGGCATGGCACGGGATGGCACCGGCATGGCACGGCATGGCACCGGCATGGCACGGCATGGCACCGGCATGGCACGGCATGGCACCGGCATGGCACGGCATGGCACCGGCATGGCACGGCATGGCACCGGCATGGCACGGCATGGCACCGGCATGGCACGGCATGGCACCGGCATGGCACGGCATGGCACCGGCATGGCACGGCATGGCACCGCATTGAGTGGCATGGAATGGCATGGACTGGCATGGACTGGCATGGACTGGCATGGAATGGCATGGAATGGCATGGAATGGCATGGAATGGCATGGAATGGCATGGAATGGCATGGAATGGCATGGAATGGCATGGCACCGGCATGGCACGGCATGGCACGGCATGGCACCGGCATGGCACCGGCATGGCACGGGATGGCACCGGCATGGCACGGCATGGCACCGGCATGGCACGGCATGGCACCGGCATGGCACGGCATGGCACCGGCATGGCACGGCATGGCACCGGCATGGCACGGCATGGCACCGGCATGGCACGGCATGGCACCGGCATGGCACGGCATGGCACCGGCATGGCACGGCATGGCACCGGCATGGCACGGCATGGCACCGGCATGGCACCGGCATGGCACGGCATGGCACCGGCATGGCACGGCATGGCACGGCATGGCACGGCATGGCACCGGCATGGCACGGCATGGCACGGCATGGCACCGGCATGGCACGGCAAGGCACCGGCATGGCACGGCATGGCACCGGCATGGCACGGCATGGCACCGGCATGGCACGGCATGGCACCGGCATGGCACGGCATGGCACCGGCATGGCACGGCATGGAATGGCATGGAATGGCATGGAATGGCATGGAATGGCATGGAATGGCATGGAATGGCATGGAATGGCATGGAATGGCATGGAATGGCATGGAATGGCATGGAATGGCATGCAATGGCATGGAATGGCATGGAATGGCATGGAATGGCATGGAATGGCATGGCACCGGCATGGCACGGCATGGCACCGGCATGGCACGGCATGGCACCGGCATGGCACGGCATGGCACCGGCATGGCACGGCATGGCACCGGCATGGCACGGCATGGCACCGGCATGGCACGGCATGGCACCGGCATGGCACCGGCATGGCACGGGATGGCACCGGCATGGCACGGCATGGCACCGGCATGGCACGGCATGGCACCGGCATGGCACGGCATGGCACCGGCATGGCACGGCATGGCACCGGCATGGCACGGCATGGCACCGGCATGGCACGGCATGGAATGGCATGGCACGGCATGGAATGGCATGGCACGGCATGGAATGGCATGGCACGGCATGGAATGGCATCGAATGGCATGGAATGGCATGGAATGGCATGGAATGGCATGGAATGGCATGGAATGGCATGGAATGGCATGCAATGGCATGGAATGGCATGGAATGGCATGGAATGGCATGGCACGGCATGGCACCGGCATGGCACGGCATGGCACCGGCATGGCACGGCATGGCACCGGCATGGCACGGCATGGCACCGGCATGGCACGGCATGGCACCGGCATGGCACGGCATGGCACCGGCATGGCACGGCATGGCACGGCATGGCACCGGCATGGCACGGCATGGCACGGCATGGCACCGGCATGGCACGGCATGGCACCGGCATGGCACGGCATGGCACCGGCATGGCACGGCATGGCACCGGCATGGCACGGCATGGCACCGGCATGGCACGGCATGGCACGGCATGGCACGGCATGGCACGGCATGGCACGGCATGGCACGGCATGGCACGGCATGGCACGGCATGGCACGGCATGGCACGGCATGGCACGGCATGGCACGGCATTGAATGGCATGGAATGGCATGGAATGGCATGGAATGGCATGGAATGGCATGGAATGGCATGGAATGGCATGGAATGGCATGGAATGGCATGGAATGGCATGGAATGGCATGGAATGGCATGGAATGGCATGGAATGGCATGGAATGGCATGGAATGGCATGGAATGGCATGGAATGGCATGGAATGGCATGGAATGGCATGGAATGGCATGGAATGGCATGGAATGGCATGGAATGGCATGGAATGGCATGGAATGGCATGGAATGGCATGGAATGGCATGGAATGGCATGGAATGGCATGGAATGGCATGGAATGGCATGGAATGGCATGGCACCGGCATGGCACGGCATGGCACGGCATGGCACCGGCATGGCACCGGCATGGCACGGCATGGCACCGGCATGGCACGGCATGGCACCGGCATGGCACGGCATGGCACGGCATGGCACCGGCATGGCACGGCATGGCACCGGCATGGCACGGCATGGCACGGCATGGCACCGGCATGGCACGGCATGGCACCGGCATGGCACGGCATGGCACCGGCATGGCACGGCATGGCACCGGCATGGCACGGCATGGCACCGGCATGGCACGGCATGGCACGACATTGAATGGCATGGAATGGCATGGAATGGCATGGAATGGCATGGAATGGCATGGAATGGCATGGAATGGCATGGAATGGCATGGAATGGCATGGAATGGCATGGAATGGCATGGAATGGCATGGAATGGCATGGAATGGCATGGAATGGCATGGAATGGCATGGAATGGCATGGAATGGCATGGAATGGCATGGAATGGCATGGAATGGCATGGAATGGCATGGAATGGCATGGAATGGCATGGAATGGCATGGAATGGCATGGAATGGCATGGAATGGCATGGAATGGCATGGAATGGCATGGAATGGCATGGAATGGCATGGAATGGCATGGAATGGCATGGAATGGCATGGAATGGCATGGAATGGCATGGAATGGCATGGAATGGCATGGAATGGCATGGAATGGCATGGAATGGCATGGAATGGCATGGAATGGCATGGAATGGCATGGAATGGCATGGAATGGCATGGAATGGCATGGAATGGCATGGAATGGCATGGAATGGCATGGAATGGCATGGAATGGCATGGAATGGCATGGAATGGCATGGAATGGCATGGAATGGCATGGAATGGCATGGAATGGCATGGAATGGCATGGAATGGCATGGAATGGCATGGAATGGCATGGAATGGCATGGAATGGCATGGAATGGCATGGAATGGCATGGAATGGCATGGAATGGCATGGAATGGCATGGAATGGCATGGAATGGCATGGAATGGCATGGAATGGCATGGCACGGCATGGCACGGCATGGCACCGGCATGGCACGGCATGGCACCGGCATGGCACGGCATGGCACCGGCATGGCACGGCATGGCACGGCATGGCACCGGCATGGCACGGCATGGCACGGCATTGAATGGCATGGAATGGCATTGAATGGCACGGAATGGCACGGCATGGCACGGCATGGCACGGCATGGCACCGGCATGGCACGGCATTGAATGGCATGGAATGGCATGGAATGGCATGGAATGGCATGGAATGGCATGGAATGGCATGGAATGGCATGGAATGGCATGCAATGGCATGCAATGGCATGGAATGGCATGGAATGGCATGGAATGGCATGGAATGGCATGGCACCGGCATGGCACGGCATGGCACCGGCATGGCACGGCATGGCACCGGCATGGCACGGCATGGCACCGGCATGGCACGGCATGGCACCGGCATGGCACGGCATGGCACCGGCATGGCACGGCATGGCACCGGCATGGCACGGCATGGCACCGCATTGAGTGGCATGGAATGGCATGGAATGGCATGGACTGGCATGGACTGGCATGGAATGGCATGGAATGGCATGGAATGGCATGGAATGGCATGGAATGGCATGGAATGGCATGGAATGGCATGGAATGGCATGGAATGGCATGGAATGGCATGGCACCGGCATGGCACGGCATGGCACCGGCATGGCACGGCATGGCACCGGCATGGCACGGCATGGCACCGGCATGGCACGGCATGGCACCGGCATGGCACCGGCATGGCACGGGATGGCACCGGCATGGCACGGCATGGCACCGGCATGGCACGGCATGGCACCGGCATGGCACGGCATGGCACCGGCATGGCACGGCATGGCACCGGCATGGCACGGCATGGCACCGGCATGGCACGGCATGGCACCGGCATGGCACGGCATGGCACCGGCATGGCACGGCATGGCACCGGCATGGCACGGCATGGCACCGGCATGGCACGGCATGGCACCGGCATGGCACGGCATGGCACCGGCATGGCACCGGCATGGCACGGCATGGCACCGGCATGGCACGGCATGGCACGGCATGGCACGGCATGGCACGGCATGGCACCGGCATGGCACGGCATGGCACGGCATGGCACCGGCATGGCACGGCAAGGCACCGGCATGGCACGGCATGGCACCGGCATGGCACGGCATGGCACCGGCATGGCACGGCATGGCACCGGCATGGCACGGCATGGCACCGGCATGGCACGGCATGGCACCGGCATGGCACGGCATGGCACCGGCATGGCACGGCATGGAATGGCATGGCACGGCATGGAATGGCATGGAATGGCATGGAATGGCATGGAATGGCATGGAATGGCATGGAATGGCATGGAATGGCATGGAATGGCATGGAATGGCATGCAATGGCATGGAATGGCATGGAATGGCATGGAATGGCATGGAATGGCATGGAATGGCATGGAATGGCATGGCACCGGCATGGCACGGCATGGCACCGGCATGGCACGGCATGGCACCGGCATGGCACGGCATGGCACCGGCATGGCACGGCATGGCACCGGCATGGCACGGCATGGCACCGGCATGGCACGGCATGGCACCGGCATGGCACGGCATGGCATCGGCATGGCACGGCATGGCACCGGCATGGCACGGCATGGCACCGGCATGGCACGGCATGGCACCGGCATGGCACGGCATGGCACCGGCATGGCACGGCATGGCACCGCATTGAGTGGCATGGAATGGCATGGACTGGCATGGACTGGCATGGACTGGCATGGAATGGCATGGAATGGCATGGAATGGCATGGAATGGCATGGAATGGCATGGAATGGCATGGAATGGCATGGAATGGCATGGCACCGGCATGGCACGGCATGGCACCGGCATGGCACGGCATGGCACCGGCATGGCACGGCATGGCACCGGCATGGCACGGCATGGCACCGGCATGGCACGGCATGGCACCGGCATGGCACGGCATGGCACCGGCATGGCACCGGCATGGCACGGGATGGCACCGGCATGGCACGGCATGGCACCGGCATGGCACGGCATGGCACCGGCATGGCACGGCATGGCACCGGCATGGCACGGCATGGCACCGGCATGGCACGGCATGGCACCGGCATGGCACGGCATGGCACCGGCATGGCACGGCATGGCACCGGCATGGCACGGCATGGCACCGGCATGGCACGGCATGGCACCGGCATGGCACGGCATGGCACCGCATTGAGTGGCATGGAATGGCATGGAATGGCATGGACTGGCATGGACTGGCATGGAATGGCATGGAATGGCATGGAATGGCATGGAATGGCATGGAATGGCATGGAATGGCATGGAATGGCATGGAATGGCATGGCACCGGCATGGCACGGCATGGCACCGGCATGGCACGGCATGGCACCGGCATGGCACGGCATGGCACCGGCATGGCACGGCATGGCACCGGCATGGCACCGGCATGGCACGGGATGGCACCGGCATGGCACGGCATGGCACCGGCATGGCACGGCATGGCACCGGCATGGCACGGCATGGCACCGGCATGGCACGGCATGGCACCGGCATGGCACGGCATGGCACCGGCATGGCACGGCATGGCACCGGCATGGCACGGCATGGCACCGGCATGGCACGGCATGGCACCGGCATGGCACGGCATGGCACCGGCATGGCACCGGCATGGCACGGCATGGCACCGGCATGGCACGGCATGGCACGGCATGGCACGGCATGGCACGGCATGGCACCGGCATGGCACGGCATGGCACGGCATGGCACCGGCATGGCACGGCAAGGCACCGGCATGGCACGGCATGGCACCGGCATGGCACGGCATGGCACCGGCATGGCACGGCATGGCACCGGCATGGCACGGCATGGCACCGGCATGGCACGGCATGGCACCGGCATGGCACGGCATGGCACCGGCATGGCACGGCATGGCACCGGCATGGCACGGCATGGAATGGCATGGCACGGCATGGAATGGCATGGAATGGCATGGAATGGCATGGAATGGCATGGAATGGCATGGAATGGCATGGAATGGCATGGAATGGCATGGCACCGGCATGGCAAGGCATGGCACCGGCATGGCACGGCATGGCACCGGCGTGGCACGGCATGGCACCGGCATGGCACGGCATGGCACCGGCATGGCACGGCATGGCACCGGCATGGCACCGGCATGGCACGGCATGGCACCGGCATGGCACGGCATGGCACCGGCATGGCACGGCATGGCACCGGCATGGCACGGCATGGCACCGGCATGGCACGGCATGGCACCGCATTGAGTGGCATGGAATGGCATGGACTGGCATGGACTGGCATGGACTGGCATGGAATGGCATGGAATGGCATGGAATGGCATGGAATGGCATGGAATGGCATGGAATGGCATGGAATGGCATGGAATGGCATGGCACCGGCATGGCACGGCATGGCACCGGCATGGCACGGCATGGCACCGGCATGGCACGGCATGGCACCGGCATGGCACGGCATGGCACCGGCATGGCACGGCATGGCACCGGCATGGCACGGCATGGCACCGGCATGGCACCGGCATGGCACGGGATGGCACCGGCATGGCACGGCATGGCACCGGCATGGCACGGGATGGCACCGGCATGGCACGGCATGGCACCGGCATGGCACGGCATGGCACCGGCATGGCACGGCATGGCACCGGCATGGCACCGCATGGCACCGGCATGGCACGGCATGGCACCGGCATGGCACGGCATGGCACCGGCATGGCACGGCATGGCACCGGCATGGCACGGCATGGAATGGCATGGAATGGCATGGAATGGCATGGAATGGCATGGAATGGCATGGAATGGCATGGAATGGCATGGCACCGGCATGGCACGGCATGGCACCGGCATGGCACGGCATGGCACCGGCATGGCACGGCATGGCACCGGCATGGCACGGCATGGCACCGGCATGGCACGGCATGGCACCGGCATGGCACGGCATGGCACCGGCATGGCACGGCATGGCACCGGCATGGCACGGCATGGCACCGGCATGGCACGGCATGGCACCGGCATGGCACGGCATGGCACAGCATGGCACCGGCATGGCACGGCATGGCACCGGCATGGCACGGCATGGCACGGCATGGCACCGGCATGGCACGGCATGGCACCGGCATGGCACGGCATGGCACCGGCATGGCACGGCATGGCACCGGCATGGCACGGCATGGCACCGGCATGGCACGGCATGGCACCGGCATGGCACGGCATGGCACCGGCATGGCACGGCATGGCACCGGCATGGCACGGCATGGCACCGGCATGGCACGGCATGGCACGGCATGGCACCGGCATGGCACGGCATGGCACCGGCATGGCACGGCATGGCACCGGCATGGCACCGGCATGGCACGGCATGGCACCGGCATGGCACGGCATGGCACCGGCATGGCACGGCATGGCACGGCATGGCACGGCATGGCACCGGCATGGCACGGCATGGCACGGCATGGCACCGGCATGGCACGGCAAGGCACCGGCATGGCACGGCATGGCACCGGCATGGCACGGCATGGCACCGGCATGGCACGGCATGGCACCGGCACGGCACGGCATGGCACCGGCATGGCACGGCATGGCACCGGCATGGCACGGCATGGCACCGGCATGGCACGGCATGGCACCGGCATGGCACGGCATGGAATGGCATGGCACGGCATGGAATGGCATGGCACGGCATGGAATGGCATGGCACGGCATAGAATGGCATGGCACGGCATGGAATGGCATGGAATGGCATGGAATGGCATGGAATGGCATGGAATGGCATGGAATGGCATGGAATGGCATGGAATGGCATGGAATGGCATGGAATGGCATGGAATGGCATGGAATGGCATGGAATGGCATGGAATGGCATGGAATGGCATGGAATGGCATGGAATGGCATGGAATGGCATGGAATGGCATGGAATGGCATGGAATGGCATGGAATGGCATGGAATGGCATGGAATGGCATGGAATGGCATGGAATGGCATGGAATGGCATGGAATGGCATGGAATGGCATGGAATGGCATGGAATGGCATGCAATGGCATGGAATGGCATGGAATGGCATGGAATGGCATGGAATGGCATGGAATGGCATGGAATGGCATGGAATGGCATGGAATGGCATGGAATGGCATGGAATGGCATGGAATGGCATGGCACCGCATGGCACGGCATGGCATGGCACGGCATGGCACGGCATGGCACGGCATGGCACGACATGGCACCGGCATGGCACGGCATGGCACCGGCATGGCACGGCATGGCACCGGCATGGCACGGCATAGCACGGCATGGCACCGGCATGGCACGGCATGGCACCGGCATGGCACGGCATGGCACCGGCATGGCACGGCATGGCACGGCATGGCACCGGCATGGCACGGCATGGCACCGGCATGGCACGGCATGGCACCGGCATGGCACGGCATGGCACCGGCATGGCACGGCATGGCACCGGCATGGCACGGCATGGCACCGGCATGGCACGGCATGGCACCGGCATGGCACGGCATGGCACCGGCATGGCACGGCATGGCACCGGCATGGCACGGCATGGAATGGCATGGAATGGCATGGAATGGCATGGAATGGCATGGAATGGCATGGAATGGCATGGAATGGCATGGAATGGCATGGAATGGCATGGAATGGCATGGAATGGCATGGAATGTCATGGAATGACATGGAATGACATGGAATGGCATGGCACCGCATGGCACGGCATGGCACGGCATGGCACGGCATGGCACCGGCATGGCACGGCATGGCACCGGCATGGCACGGCATGGCACCGGCATGGCACGGCATGGCACGGCATGGCACCGGCATGGCACGGCATGGCACCGGCATGGCACGGCATGGCACCGGCATGGCACGGCATGGCACCGGCATGGCACCGGCATGGCACCGGCATGGCACCGGCATGGCACGGCATGGAATGGCATGGCACGGCATGGAATGGCATGGCACGGCATGGAATGGCATGGAATGGCATGGAATGGCATGGAATGGCATGGAATGGCATGGAATGGCATGGAATGGCATGGAATGGCATGGAATGGCATGGAATGGCATGGAATGGCATGGAATGGCATGGAATGGCATGGAATGGCATGGAATGGCATGGAATGGCATGGAATGGCATGGAATGGCATGGAATGGCATGGAATGGCATGGCACCGGCATGGCACGGCATGGCACGGCATGGCACCGGCATGGCACCGGCATGGCACGGCATGGCACCGGCATGGCACGGCATGGCACGGCATGGCACCTGCATGGCACGGCATGGCACCGGCATGGCACGGCATGGCACGGCATGGCACCGGCATGGCACCGGCATGGCACGGCATGGCACCGGCATGGCACGGCATGGCACCGGCATGGCACGGCATGGCACCGGCATGGCACGGCATGGCACCGGCATGGCACGGCATTGAATGGCATGGAATGGCATGGAATGGCATGGAATGGCATGGCACCGCATGGCACGGCATGGCATGGCACGGCATGGCACGGCATGGCACGGCATGGCACGACATGGCACCGGCATGGCACGGCATGGCACCGGCATGGCACGGCATGGCACCGGCATGGCACGGCATGGCACGGCATGGCCCCGGCATGGCACGGCATGGCACCGGCATGGCACGGCATGGCACGGCATGGCACCGGCATGGCACGGCATGGCACCGGCATGGCACGGCATGGCACCGGCATGGCACGGCATGGCACGGCATGGCACGGCATGGCACGGCATGGCACGGCATGGCACGGCATGGCACGGCATGGCACGGCATGGCACGGCATGGCACGGCATTGAATGGCATGGAATGGCATGGAATGGCATGGAATGGCATGGAATGGCATGGACTGGGATGGACTGGCATGGAATGGCATGGAATGGCATGGAATGGCATGGAATGGCATGGAATGGCATGGAATGGCATGGAATGGCATGGAATGGCATGGAATGGCATGGAATGGCATGGAATGGCATGGCACCGGCATGGCACGGCATGGCACCGGCGTGGCACGGCATGGCACCGGCATGGCACGGCATGGCACCGGCATGGCACGGCATGGCACCGGCATGGCACCGGCATGGCACGGCATGGCACCGGCATGGCACGGCATGGCACCGGCATGGCACGGCATGGCACCGGCATGGCACGGCATGGCACCGGCATGGCACGGCATGGCACCGGCATGGCACGGCATGGCACCGCATTGAGTGGCATGGAATGGCATGGACTGGCATGGACTGGCATGGACTGGCATGGAATGGCATGGAATGGCATGGAATGGCATGGAATGGCATGGAATGGCATGGAATGGCATGGAATGGCATGGAATGGCATGGCACCGGCATGGCACGGCATGGCACCGGCATGGCACGGCATGGCACCGGCATGGCACGGCATGGCACCGGCATGGCACGGCATGGCACCGGCATGGCACCGGCATGGCACGGGATGGCACCGGCATGGCACGGCATGGCACCGGCATGGCACGGCATGGCACCGGCATGGCACGGCATGGCACCGGCATGGCACGGCATGGCACCGGCATGGCACGGCATGGCACCGGCATGGCACGGCATGGCACCGGCATGGCACGGCATGGCACCGGCATGGCACGGCATGGCACCGGCATGGCACGGCATGGCACCGGCATGGCACCGGCATGGCACGGCATGGCACCGGCATGGCACGGCATGGCACCGGCATGGCACGGCATGGCACGGCATGGCACGGCATGGCACCGGCATGGCACGGCATGGCACGGCATGGCACCGGCATGGCACGGCAAGGCACCGGCATGGCACGGCATGGCACCGGCATGGCACGGCATGGCACCGGCATGGCACGGCATGGCACCGGCATGGCACGGCATGGCACCGGCATGGCACGGCATGGCACCGGCATGGCACGGCATGGCACCGGCATGGCACGGCATGGCACCGGCATGGCACGGCATGGCACCGGCATGGCACGGCATGGCACCGGCATGGCACGGCATGGAATGGCATGGCACCGGCATGGCACCGGCATGGCACGGCATGGCACCGGCATGGCACGGCATGGCACCGGCATGGCACCGGCATGGCACGGGATGGCACCGGCATGGCACGGCATGGCACCGGCACGGCATGGAATGGCATGGAATGGCATGGAATGGCATGGAATGGCATGGAATGGCATGGAATGGCATGGAATGGCATGGAATGGCATGGAATGGCATGGAATGGCATGGAATGGCATGGAATGGCATGGAATGGCATGGAATGGCATGGAATGGCATGGAATGGCATGGAATGGCATGGAATGGCATGGAATGGCATGGAATGGCATGGAATGGCATGGAATGGCATGGAATGGCATGGAATGGCATGGAATGGCATGGAATGGCATGGAATGGCATGGAATGGCATGGAATGGCATGGAATGGCATGGAATGGCATGGAATGGCATGCAATGGCATGGAATGGCATGGAATGGCATGGAATGGCATGGAATGGCATGGAATGGCATGGAATGGCATGGAATGGCATGGAATGGCATGGCACCGCATGGCACGGCATGGCATGGCACGGCATGGCACGGCATGGCACGGCATGGCACGACATGGCACCGGCATGGCACGGCATGGCACCGGCATGGCACGGCATGGCACCGGCATGGCACGGCATAGCACGGCATGGCACCGGCATGGCACGGCATGGCACCGGCATGGCACGGCATGGCACCGGCATGGCACGGCATGGCACGGCATGGCACCGGCATGGCACGGCATGGCACCGGCATGGCACGGCATGGCACCGGCATGGCACGGCATGGCACCGGCATGGCACGGCATGGCACCGGCATGGCACGGCATGGCACCGGCATGGCACGGCATGGCACCGGCATGGCACGGCATGGCACCGGCATGGCACGGCATGGCACCGGCATGGCACGGCATGGCACCGGCATGGCACGGCATGGAATGGCATGGAATGGCATGGAATGGCATGGAATGGCATGGAATGGCATGGAATGGCATGGAATGGCATGGAATGGCATGGAATGGCATGGAATGGCATGGAATGGCATGGAATGGCATGGAATGGCATGGAATGGCATGGAATGTCATGGAATGACATGGAATGGCATGGAATGACATGGAATGACATGGAATGGCATGGCACCGCATGGCACGGCATGGCACGGCATGGCACGGCATGGCACCGGCATGGCACGGCATGGCACCGGCATGGCACGGCATGGCACCGGCATGGCACGGCATGGCACGGCATGGCACCGGCATGGCACGGCATGGCACCGGCATGGCACGGCATGGCACCGGCATGGCACGGCATGGCACCGGCATGGCACCGGCATGGCACCGGCATGGCACCGGCATGGCACGGCATGGAATGGCATGGCACGGCATGGAATGGCATGGCACGGCATGGAATGGCATGGAATGGCATGGAATGGCATGGAATGGCATGGAATGGCATGGAATGGCATGGAATGGCATGGAATGGCATGGAATGGCATGGAATGGCATGGAATGGCATGGAATGGCATGGAATGGCATGGAATGGCATGGAATGGCATGGAATGGCATGGAATGGCATGGAATGGCATGGAATGGCATGGAATGGCATGGAATGGCATGGCACCGGCATGGCACGGCATGGCACGGCATGGCACCGGCATGGCACCGGCATGGCACGGCATGGCACCGGCATGGCACGGCATGGCACGGCATGGCACCTGCATGGCACGGCATGGCACCGGCATGGCACGGCATGGCACGGCATGGCACCGGCATGGCACGGCATGGCACGGCATGGCACCGGCATGGCACGGCATGGCACCGGCATGGCACGGCATGGCACCGGCATGGCACGGCATGGCACCGGCATGGCACGGCATGGCACCGGCATGGCACGGCATGGCACCGGCATGGCACGGCATGGCACGGCATTGAATGGCATGGAATGGCATGGAATGGCATGGAATGGCATGGCACCGCATGGCACGGCATGGCATGGCACGGCATGGCACGGCATGGCACGGCATGGCACGACATGGCACCGGCATGGCACGGCATGGCACCGGCATGGCACGGCATGGCACCGGCATGGCACGGCATAGCACGGCATGGCACCGGCATGGCACGGCATGGCCCCGGCATGGCACGGCATGGCACCGGCATGGCACGGCATGGCACGGCATGGCACCGGCATGGCACGGCATGGCACCGGCATGGCACGGCATGGCACCGGCATGGCACGGCATGGCACGGCATGGCACGGCATGGCACGGCATTGAATGGCATGGAATGGCATGGAATGGCATGGAATGGCATGGAATGGCATGGACTGGGATGGACTGGCATGGAATGGCATGGAATGGCATGGAATGGCATGGAATGGCATGGAATGGCATGGAATGGCATGGAATGGCATGGAATGGCATGGAATGGCATGGAATGGCATGGAATGGCATGGAACGGCATGGCACCGGCATGGCACGGCATGGCACCGGCATGGCACGGCATGGCACCGGCGTGGCACGGCATGGCACCGGCATGGCACGGCATGGCACCGGCATGGCACCGGCATGGCACGGCATGGCACCGGCATGGCACGGCATGGCACCGGCATGGCACGGCATGGCACCGGCATGGCACGGCATGGCACCGGCATGGCACGGCATGGCACCGGCATGGCACGGCATGGCACCGCATTGAGTGGCATGGAATGGCATGGACTGGCATGGACTGGCATGGACTGGCATGGAATGGCATGGAATGGCATGGAATGGCATGGAATGGCATGGAATGGCATGGAATGGCATGGAATGGCATGGAATGGCATGGCACCGGCATGGCACGGCATGGCACCGGCATGGCACGGCATGGCACCGGCATGGCACGGCATGGCACCGGCATGGCACGGCATGGCACCGGCATGGCACGGCATGGCACCGGCATGGCACGGCATGGCACCGGCATGGCACCGGCATGGCACGGGATGGCACCGGCATGGCACGGCATGGCACGGCATGGCACCGGCATGGAATGGCATGGAATGGCATGGAATGGCATGGAATGGCATGGAATGGCATGGAATGGCATGGAATGGCATGGCACCGGCATGGCACGGCATGGCACCGGCATGGCACGGCATAGCACGGCATGGCACCGGCATGGCACGGCATGGCCCCGGCATGGCACGGCATGGCACCGGCATGGCACGGCATGGCACGGCATGGCACCGGCATGGCACGGCATGGCACCGGCATGGCACGGCATGGCACCGGCATGGCACGGCATGGCACGGCATGGCACGGCATGGCACGGCATGGCACGGCATTGAATGGCATGGAATGGCATGGAATGGCATGGAATGGCATGGAATGGCATGGAATGGCATGGACTGGGATGGACTGGCATGGAATGGCATGGAATGGCATGGAATGGCATGGAATGGCATGGAATGGCATGGAATGGCATGGAATGGCATGGAATGGCATGGAATGGCATGGAATGGCATGGAATGGCATGGCACCGGCATGGCACGGCATGGCACCGGCATGGCACGGCATGGCACCGGCGTGGCACGGCATGGCACCGGCATGGCACGGCATGGCACCGGCATGGCACGGCATGGCACCGGCATGGCACCGGCATGGCACGGCATGGCACCGGCATGGCACGGCATGGCACCGGCATGGCACGGCATGGCACCGGCATGGCACGGCATGGCACCGCATTGAGTGGCATGGAATGGCATGGACTGGCATGGACTGGCATGGACTGGCATGGAATGGCATGGAATGGCATGGAATGGCATGGAATGGCATGGAATGGCATGGAATGGCATGGAATGGCATGGAATGGCATGGCACCGGCATGGCACGGCATGGCACCGGCATGGCACGGCATGGCACCGGCATGGCACGGCATGGCACCGGCATGGCACGGCATGGCACCGGCATGGCACGGCATGGCACCGGCATGGCACGGCATGGCACCGGCATGGCACCGGCATGGCACGGGATGGCACCGGCATGGCACGGCATGGCACCGGCATGGCACGGCATGGCACCGGCATGGCACGGCATGGCACCGGCATGGCACGGCATGGCACCGGCATGGCACGGCATGGCACCGGCATGGCACGGCATGGCACCGGCATGGCACGGCATGGCACCGGCATGGCACGGCATGGCACCGGCATGGCACGGCATGGCACCGGCATGGCACCGGCATGGCACGGCATGGCACCGGCATGGCACGGCATGGCACCGGCATGGCACGGCATGGCACGGCATGGCACCGGCATGGCACGGCATGGCACGGCATGGCACCGGCATGGCACGGCAAGGCACCGGCATGGCACGGCATGGCACCGGCATGGCACGGCATGGCACCGGCATGGCACGGCATGGCACCGGCATGGCACGGCATGGCACCGGCATGGCACGGCATGGCACCGGCATGGCACGGCATGGCACCGGCATGGCACGGCATGGCACCGGCATGGCACGGCATGGCACCGGCATGGCACGGCATGGCACCGGCATGGCACGGCATGGAATGGCATGGCACCGGCATGGCACCGGCATGGCACGGCATGGCACCGGCATGGCACGGCATGGAATGGCATGGCACGGCATGGAATGGCATGGCACGGCATGGAATGGCATGGCACGGCATAGAATGGCATGGAATGGCATGGAATGGCATGGAATGGCATGGAATGGCATGGAATGGCATGGAATGGCATGGAATGGCATGGAATGGCATGGAATGGCATGGAATGGCATGGAATGGCATGGCACCGGCATGGCACGGCTTGGCACGGCATGGCACCGGCATGGCACCGGCATGGCACGGCATGGCACCGGCATGGCACGGCATGGCACCGGCATGGCACGGCATGGCACGGCATGGCACGGCATGGCACGGCATGGCACGGCATGGCACGGCATGGCACGGCATGGCACGGCATGGCACGGCATGGCACGGCATGGCACGGCATTGAATGGCATGGAATGGCATGGAATGGCATGGAATGGCATGGAATGGCATGGAATGGCATGGAATGGCATGGAATGGCATGGAATGGCATGGAATGGCATGGAATGGCATGGAATGGCATGGAATGGCATGGAATGGCATGGAATGGCATGGAATGGCATGGAATGGCATGGAATGGCATGGAATGGCATGGCACGGCATGGCACCGGCATGGCACGGCAAGGCACCGGCATGGCACGGCATGGCACCGGCATGGCACGGCATGGCACCGGCATGGCACGGCATGGCACCGGCATGGCACGGCATGGCACCGGCATGGCACGGCATGGCACCGGCATGGCACGGCATGGCACCGGCATGGCACGGCATGGCACCGGCATGGCACGGCATGGCACCGGCATGGCACGGCATGGAATGGCATGGCACGGCATGGAATGGCATGGCACGGCATGGAATGGCATGGCACGGCATGGAATGGCATCGAATGGCATGGAATGGCATGGAATGGCATGGAATGGCATGGAATGGCATGCAATGGCATGGAATGGCATGGAATGGCATGGAATGGCATGGAATGGCATGGAATGGCATGGAATGGCATGGAATGGCATGGCACCGGCATGGCACGGCATGGAATGGCATGGCACCGGCATGGCACGGCATGGCACGGCATGGCACCGGCATGGCACGGCATGGCACCGGCATGGCACGGCATGGCACCGGCATGGCACCGGCATGGCACGGGATGGCACCGGCATGGCACGGCATGGCACCGGCATGGCACGGCATGGCACCGGCATGGCACGGCATGGCACCGGCATGGCACGGCATGGCACCGGCATGGCACGGCATGGCACCGGCATGGCACGGCATGGAATGGCATGGAATGGCATGGAATGGCATGGAATGGCATGGAATGGCATGGAATGGCATGGAATGGCATGGAATGGCATGGCACCGGCATGGCACGGCATGGCACCGGCATGGCACGGCATGGCACCGGCATGGCACGGCATGGCACCGGCATGGCACGGCATGGCACCGGCATGGCACGGCATGGCACGGCATGGCACCGGCATGGCACGGCATGGCACCGGCATGGCACGGCATGGCACCGGCATGGCACGGCATGGCACCGGCATGGCACGGCATGGCACCGGCATGGCACGGCATGGCACCGGCATGGCACGGCATGGCACGGCATGGCACCGGCATGGCACGGCATGGCACCGGCATGGCACGGCATGGCACCGGCATGGCACGGCATGGCACCGGCATGGCACGGCATGGCACCGGCATGGCACGGCATGGCACCGGCATGGCACGGCATGGCACCGGCATGGCACGGCATGGCACCGGCATGGCACGGCATGGCACCGGCATGGCACGGCATGGCACCGGCATGGCACGGCATGGCACCGGCATGGCACGGCATGGCACCGGCATGGCACGGCATGGCACCGGCATGGCACCGGCATGGCACGGCATGGCACCGGCATGGCACGGCATGGCACCGGCATGGCACCGGCATGGCACGGCATGGCACCGGCATGGCACGGCATGGCACCGGCATGGCACGGCATGGCACCGGCATGGCACGGCATGGCACGGCATGGCACCGGCATGGCACGGCAAGGCACCGGCATGGCACGGCATGGCACCGGCATGGCACGGCATGGCACCGGCATGGCACGGCATGGCACCGGCATGGCACGGCATGGCACCGGCATGGCACGGCATGGCACCGGCATGGCACGGCATGGAATGGCATGGCACGGCATGGAATGGCATGGCACGGCATAGAATGGCATGGCACGGCATGGAATGGCATGGAATGGCATGGAATGGCATGGAATGGCATGGAATGGCATGGAATGGCATGGAATGGCATGGAATGGCATGGAATGGCATGGAATGGCATGGAATGGCATGGAATGGCATGGAATGGCATGGAATGGCATGGAATGGCATGGAATGGCATGGAATGGCATGGAATGGCATGGAATGGCATGGAATGGCATGGAATGGCATGGAATGGCATGGAATGGCATGGAATGGCATGGAATGGCATGGAATGGCATGGAATGGCATGGAATGGCATGGCACCGGCATGGCACGGCATGGCACCGGCATGGCACGGCATGGCACCGGCATGGCACGGCATGGCACCGGCATGGCACGGCATGGCACCGGCATGGCACGGCATGGCACCGGCATGGCACGGCATGGCACCGGCATGGCACGGCATGGCACCGGCATGGCACGGCATGGAACCGGCATGGCACGGCATGGCACCGGCATGGCACGGCATGGCACCGGCATGGCACGGCATGGCACCGGCATGGCACGGCATGGCACCGGCATGGCACGGCATGGCACCGGCATGGCACGGCATGGCACCGGCATGGCACGGCACCGGCATGGCACGGCATGGCACCGGCATGGCACGGCATGGCACCGGCATGGCACGGCATGGCACGGCATGGCACGGCATGGCACCGGCATGGCACGGCATGGCACCGGCATGGCACGGCATGGCACCGGCATGGCACGGCATGGCACCGGCATGGCACGGCATGGCACCGGCATGGCACGGCATGGCACCGGCATGGCACGGCATGGCACCGGCATGGCACGGCATGGCACCGGCATGGCACGGCATGGCACCGGCATGGCACGGCATGGCACCGGCATGGCACGGCATGGAATGGCATGGCACGGCATGGAATGGCATGGCACGGCATAGAATGGCATGGAATGGCATGGAATGGCATGGAATGGCATGGAATGGCATGGAATGGCATGGAATAGCATGGAATGGCATGGAATGGCATGGAATGGCATGGAATGGCATGGAATGGCATGGCACCGGCATGGCACGGCATGGCACGGCATGGCACCGGCATGGCACGGCATGGCACCGGCATGGCACGGCATGGCACCGGCATGGCACGGCATGGCACGGCATGGCACGGCATTGAATGGCATGGAATGGCACGGCATTGAATGGCATGGAATGGCATGGAATGGCATGGCACCGCATGGCACGGCATGGCATGGCACGGCATGGCACGGCATTGCACCGGCATGGCACGGCATGGCACCGGCATGGCACGGCATAGCACGGCATAGCACGGCATGGCACGGCATGGCACCGGCATGGCACGGCATGGCACGGCATGGCACGGCATGGCACGGCATGGCACGGCATGGCACGGCATGGCACGGCATGGCACGGCATGGCACGGCATGGCACGGCATGGCACGGCATTGAATGGCATGGAATGGCATGGAATGGCATGGAATGGCATGGAATGGCATGGAATGGCATGGAATGGCATGGAATGGCATGGAATGGCATGGAATGGCATGGAATGGCATGGAATGGCATGGAATGGCATGGAATGGCATGGAATGGCATGGAATGGCATGGCACGGCATGGCACCGGCATGGCACGGCAAGGCACCGGCATGGCACGGCATGGCACCGGCATGGCACGGCATGGCACCGGCATGGCACGGCATGGCACCGGCATGGCACGGCATGGCACCGGCATGGCACGGCATGGCACCGGCATGGCACGGCATGGCACCGGCATGGCACGGCATGGCACCGGCATGGCACGGCATGGAATGGCATGGCACGGCATGGAATGGCATGGCACGGCATGGAATGGCATCGAATGGCATGGAATGGCATGGAATGGCATGGAATGGCATGGAATGGCATGGAATGGCATGGAATGGCATGGAATGGCATGGAATGGCATGGAATGGCATGGAATGGCATGCAATGGCATGGAATGGCATGGAATGGCATGGAATGGCATGGAATGGCATGGAATGGCATGGAATGGCATGGCACCGGCATGGCACGGCATGGAATGGCATGGCACCGGCATGGCACGGCATGGCACGGCATGGCACCGGCATGGCACGGCATGGCACCGGCATGGCACGGCATGGCACCGGCATGGCACGGCATGGCACCGGCATGGCACCGGCATGGCACGGGATGGCACCGGCATGGCACGGCATGGCACCGGCATGGCACGGCATGGCACCGGCATGGCACGGCATGGCACCGGCATGGCACGGCATGGCACCGGCATGGCACGGCATGGCACCGGCATGGCACGGCATGGCACCGGCATGGCACGGCATGGAATGGCATGGAATGGCATGGAATGGCATGGAATGGCATGGAATGGCATGGCACCGGCATGGCACGGCATGGCACCGGCATGGCACGGCATGGCACCGGCATGGCACGGCATGGCACCGGCATGGCACGGCATGGCACCGGCATGGCACGGCATGGCACCGGCATGGCACGGCATGGCACCGGCATGGCACGGCATGGCACCGGCATGGCACGGCATGGCACCGGCATGGCACGGCATGGCACCGGCATGGCACGGCATGGCACCGGCATGGCACGGCATGGCACCGGCATGGCACGGCATGGCACCGGCATGGCACGGCATGGCACCGGCATGGCACGGCATGGCACCGGCATGGCACGGCATGGCACGGCATGGCACGGCATGGCACCGGCATGGCACGGCATGGCACCGGCATGGCACGGCATGGCACCGGCATGGCACGGCATGGCACCGGCATGGCACGGCATGGCACCGGCATGGCACGGCATGGCACCGGCATGGCACGGCATGGCACCGGCATGGCACCGGCATGGCACGGCATGGCACCGGCATGGCACGGCATGGCACCGGCATGGCACCGGCATGGCACGGCATGGCACCGGCATGGCACGGCATGGCACCGGCATGGCACGGCATGGCACCGGCATGGCACGGCATGGCACGGCATGGCACCGGCATGGCACGGCAAGGCACCGGCATGGCACGGCATGGCACCGGCATGGCACGGCATGGCACCGGCATGGCACGGCATGGCACCGGCATGGCACGGCATGGCACCGGCATGGCACGGCATGGAATGGCATGGCACGGCATGGAATGGCATGGCACGGCATAGAATGGCATGGCACGGCATGGAATGGCATGGAATGGCATGGAATGGCATGGAATGGCATGGAATGGCATGGAATGGCATGGAATGGCATGGAATGGCATGGAATGGCATGGAATGGCATGGAATGGCATGGAATGGCATGGAATGGCATGGAATGGCATGGAATGGCATGGAATGGCATGGAATGGCATGGAATGGCATGGAATGGCATGGAATGGCATGGAATGGCATGCAATGGCATGGAATGGCATGGAATGGCATGGAATGGCATGGAATGGCATGGAATGGCATGGAATGGCATGGAATGGCATGGAATGGCATGGAATGGCATGGAATGGCATGGCACCGGCATGGCACGGCATGGCACCGGCATGGCACGGCATGGCACCGGCATGGCACGGCATGGCACCGGCATGGCACGGCATGGCACCGGCATGGCACGGCATGGCACCGGCATGGCACGGCATGGCACCGGCATGGCACGGCATGGCACCGGCATGGCACGGCATGGAACCGGCATGGCACGGCATGGCACCGGCATGGCACGGCATGGCACCGGCATGGCACGGCATGGCACCGGCATGGCACGGCATGGCACCGGCATGGCACGGCATGGCACCGGCATGGCACGGCATGGCACCGGCATGGCACGGCACCGGCATGGCACGGCACCGGCACGGCACCGGCATGGCACGGCATGGCACCGGCATGGCACGGCATGGCACCGGCATGGCACGGCATGGCACGGCATGGCACGGCATGGCACCGGCATGGCACGGCATGGCACCGGCATGGCACGGCATGGCACCGGCATGGCACGGCATGGCACCGGCATGGCACGGCATGGCACCGGCATGGCACGGCATGGAATGGCATGGCACGGCATGGAATGGCATGGAATGGCATGGAATGGCATGGAATGGCATGGAATGGCATGGAATGGCATGGAATGGCATGGAATGGCATGGAATGGCATGGAATGGCATGGAATGGCATGGAATGGCATGGAATGGCATGGAATGGCATGGAATGGCATGGAATGGCATGGAATGGCATGGAATGGCATGGAATGGCATGGAATGGCATGGAATGGCATGGAATGGCATGGAATGGCATGGAATGGCATGGAATGGCATGGAATGGCATGGAATGGCATGGAATGGCATGGAATGGCATGGAATGGCATGGAATGGCATGGAATGGCATGGAATGGCATGGAATGGCATGGAATCGCATGGAATGGCATGGAATGGCATGGAATGGCATGGAATGGCATGGAATGGCATGGAATGGCATGGAATGGCATGGAATGGCATGGAATGGCATGGAATGGCATGGAATGGCATGGAATGGCATGGAATGGCATGGAATGGCATGGAATGGCATGGAATGGCATGGAATGGCATGGAATGGCATGGAATGGCATGGCACCGGCATGGCACGGCATGGCACGGCATGGCACCGGCATGGCACCGGCATGGCACGGCATGGCACCGGCATGGCACGGCATGGCACGGCATGGCACCGGCATGGCACGGCATGGCACCGGCATGGCACGGCATGGCACGGCATGGCACCGGCATGGCACCGGCATGGCACCGGCATGGCACGGCATGGCACGGCATGGCACGGCATGGCACGGCATTGAATGGCATGGAATGGCACGGCATTGAATGGCATGGAATGGCATGGAATGGCATGGCACCGCATGGCACGGCATGGCATGGCACGGCATGGCACGGCATGGCACCGGCATGGCACGGCATGGCACCGGCATGGCACGGCATAGCACGGCATGGCACCGGCATGGCACGGCATGGCACCGGCATGGCACGGCATGGCACCGGCATGGCACGGCATGGCACGGCATGGCACGGCATGGCACGGCATGGCACGGCATGGCACGGCATGGCACGGCATGGCACGGCATGGCACGGCATGGCACGGCATGGCACGGCATGGCACGGCATGGCACGGCATTGAATGGCATGGAATGGCATGGAATGGCATGGAATGGCATGGAATGGCATGGAATGGCATGGAATGGCATGGAATGGCATGGAATGGCATGGAATGGCATGGAATGGCATGGAATGGCATGGAATGGCATGGAATGGCATGGAATGGCATGGAATGGCATGGAATGGCATGGAATGGCATGGAATGGCATGGAATGGCATGGAATGGCATGGAATGGCATGGAATGGCATGGAATGGCATGGAATGGCATGGAATGGCATGGAATGGCATGGAATGGCATGGAATGGCATGGAATGGCATGGAATGGCATGGAATGGCATGGAATGGCATGGAATGGCATGGAATGGCATGGAATGGCATGGAATGGCATGGAATGGCATGGAATGGCATGGAATGGCATGGAATGGCATGGAATGGCATGGAATGGCATGGAATGGCATGGAATGGCATGGAATGGCATGGCACCGGCATGGCACGGCATGGCACGGCATGGCACCGGCATGGCACCGGCATGGCACGGCATGGCACCGGCATGGCACGGCATGGCACCGGCATGGCACGGCATGGCACGGCATGGCACCGGCATGGCACGGCATGGCACCGGCATGGCACCGGCATGGCACGGCATGGCACCGGCATGGCACGGCATGGCACGGCATTGAATGGCATGGAATGGCATGGAATGGCATGGAATGGCATGGAATGGCATGGCACCGCATGGCACGGCATGGCATGGCACGGCATGGCACGGCATGGCACCGGCATGGCACGGCATGGCACGGCATTGAATGGCATGGAATGGCATGGAATGGCATGGAATGGCATGGAATGGCATGGAATGGCATGGAATGGCATGGCACCGCATGGCACGGCATGGCATGGCACGGCATGGCACGGCATGGCACCGGCATGGCACGGCATGGCACCGGCATGGCACGGCATAGCACGGCATGGCACCGGCATGGCACGGCATGGCACCGGCATGGCACGGCATGGCACCGGCATGGCACGGCATGGCACCGGCATGGCACGGCATGGCACCGGCATGGCACGGCATGGCACGGCATGGCACCGGCATGGCACGGCATGGCACCGGCATGGCACGGCATGGCACCGGCATGGCACGGCATGGCACCGGCATGGCACGGCATGGCACCGGCATGGCACGGCATGGCACCGGCATGGCACGGCATGGCACCGGCATGGCACGGCATGGCACCGGCATGGCACGGCATGGCACGGCATGGCACGGCATGGCACCGGCATGGCACGGCATGGCACCGGCATGGCACGGCATGGCACCGGCATGGCACGGCATGGCACCGGCATGGCACGGCATGGCACCGGCATGGCACGGCATGGCACCGGCATGGCACGGCATGGCACCGGCATGGCACCGGCATGGCACGGCATGGCACCGGCATGGCACGGCATGGCACCGGCATGGCACCGGCATGGCACGGCATGGCACCGGCATGGCACGGCATGGCACCGGCATGGCACGGCATGGCACCGGCATGGCACGGCATGGCACGGCATGGCACCGGCATGGCACGGCAAGGCACCGGCATGGCACGGCATGGCACCGGCATGGCACGGCATGGCACCGGCATGGCACGGCATGGCACCGGCATGGCACGGCATGGCACCGGCATGGCACGGCATGGAATGGCATGGCACGGCATGGAATGGCATGGCACGGCATAGAATGGCATGGCACGGCATGGAATGGCATGGAATGGCATGGAATGGCATGGAATGGCATGGAATGGCATGGAATGGCATGGAATGGCATGGAATGGCATGGAATGGCATGGAATGGCATGGAATGGCATGGAATGGCATGGAATGGCATGGAATGGCATGGAATGGCATGGAATGGCATGGAATGGCATGGAATGGCATGGAATGGCATGGAATGGCATGGAATGGCATGCAATGGCATGGAATGGCATGGAATGGCATGGAATGGCATGGAATGGCATGGAATGGCATGGAATGGCATGGAATGGCATGGAATGGCATGGAATGGCATGGAATGGCATGGCACCGGCATGGCACGGCATGGCACCGGCATGGCACGGCATGGCACCGGCATGGCACGGCATGGCACCGGCATGGCACGGCATGGCACCGGCATGGCACGGCATGGCACCGGCATGGCACGGCATGGCACCGGCATGGCACGGCATGGCACCGGCATGGCACGGCATGGAACCGGCATGGCACGGCATGGCACCGGCATGGCACGGCATGGCACCGGCATGGCACGGCATGGCACCGGCATGGCACGGCATGGCACCGGCATGGCACGGCATGGCACCGGCATGGCACGGCATGGCACCGGCATGGCACGGCACCGGCATGGCACGGCACCGGCACGGCACCGGCATGGCACGGCATGGCACCGGCATGGCACGGCATGGCACCGGCATGGCACGGCATGGCACGGCATGGCACGGCATGGCACCGGCATGGCACGGCATGGCACCGGCATGGCACGGCATGGCACCGGCATGGCACGGCATGGCACCGGCATGGCACGGCATGGCACCGGCATGGCACGGCATGGAATGGCATGGCACGGCATGGAATGGCATGGAATGGCATGGAATGGCATGGAATGGCATGGAATGGCATGGAATGGCATGGAATGGCATGGAATGGCATGGAATGGCATGGAATGGCATGGAATGGCATGGAATGGCATGGAATGGCATGGAATGGCATGGAATGGCATGGAATGGCATGGAATGGCATGGAATGGCATGGAATGGCATGGAATGGCATGGAATGGCATGGAATGGCATGGAATGGCATGGAATGGCATGGAATGGCATGGAATGGCATGGAATGGCATGGAATGGCATGGAATGGCATGGAATGGCATGGAATGGCATGGAATGGCATGGAATGGCATGGAATCGCATGGAATGGCATGGAATGGCATGGAATGGCATGGAATGGCATGGAATGGCATGGAATGGCATGGAATGGCATGGAATGGCATGGAATGGCATGGAATGGCATGGAATGGCATGGAATGGCATGGAATGGCATGGAATGGCATGGAATGGCATGGAATGGCATGGAATGGCATGGAATGGCATGGAATGGCATGGCACCGGCATGGCACGGCATGGCACGGCATGGCACCGGCATGGCACCGGCATGGCACGGCATGGCACCGGCATGGCACGGCATGGCACGGCATGGCACCGGCATGGCACGGCATGGCACCGGCATGGCACGGCATGGCACGGCATGGCACCGGCATGGCACCGGCATGGCACCGGCATGGCACGGCATGGCACGGCATGGCACGGCATGGCACGGCATTGAATGGCATGGAATGGCACGGCATTGAATGGCATGGAATGGCATGGAATGGCATGGCACCGCATGGCACGGCATGGCATGGCACGGCATGGCACGGCATGGCACCGGCATGGCACGGCATGGCACCGGCATGGCACGGCATAGCACGGCATGGCACCGGCATGGCACGGCATGGCACCGGCATGGCACGGCATGGCACCGGCATGGCACGGCATGGCACGGCATGGCACGGCATGGCACGGCATGGCACGGCATGGCACGGCATGGCACGGCATGGCACGGCATGGCACGGCATGGCACGGCATGGCACGGCATGGCACGGCATGGCACGGCATTGAATGGCATGGAATGGCATGGAATGGCATGGAATGGCATGGAATGGCATGGAATGGCATGGAATGGCATGGAATGGCATGGAATGGCATGGAATGGCATGGAATGGCATGGAATGGCATGGAATGGCATGGAATGGCATGGAATGGCATGGAATGGCATGGAATGGCATGGAATGGCATGGAATGGCATGGAATGGCATGGAATGGCATGGAATGGCATGGAATGGCATGGAATGGCATGGAATGGCATGGAATGGCATGGAATGGCATGGAATGGCATGGAATGGCATGGAATGGCATGGAATGGCATGGAATGGCATGGAATGGCATGGAATGGCATGGAATGGCATGGAATGGCATGGAATGGCATGGAATGGCATGGAATGGCATGGAATGGCATGGAATGGCATGGAATGGCATGGAATGGCATGGAATGGCATGGAATGGCATGGAATGGCATGGCACCGGCATGGCACGGCATGGCACGGCATGGCACCGGCATGGCACCGGCATGGCACGGCATGGCACCGGCATGGCACGGCATGGCACCGGCATGGCACGGCATGGCACGGCATGGCACCGGCATGGCACGGCATGGCACCGGCATGGCACCGGCATGGCACGGCATGGCACCGGCATGGCACGGCATGGCACGGCATTGAATGGCATGGAATGGCATGGAATGGCATGGAATGGCATGGAATGGCATGGCACCGCATGGCACGGCATGGCATGGCACGGCATGGCACGGCATGGCACCGGCATGGCACGGCATGGCACGGCATTGAATGGCATGGAATGGCATGGAATGGCATGGAATGGCATGGAATGGCATGGAATGGCATGGAATGGCATGGCACCGCATGGCACGGCATGGCATGGCACGGCATGGCACGGCATGGCACCGGCATGGCACGGCATGGCACCGGCATGGCACGGCATAGCACGGCATGGCACCGGCATGGCACGGCATGGCACCGGCATGGCACGGCATGGCACCGGCATGGCACGGCATGGCACCGGCATGGCACGGCATGGCACCGGCATGGCACGGCATGGCACGGCATGGCACCGGCATGGCACGGCATGGCACCGGCATGGCACGGCATGGCACCGGCATGGCACGGCATGGCACCGGCATGGCACGGCATGGCACCGGCATGGCACGGCATGGCACCGGCATGGCACGGCATGGCACCGGCATGGGACGGCATGGCACCGGCATGGGACGGCATGGCACCGGCATGGGACGGCATGGCACGGCATGGCACGGCATGGCACGGCATGGCACGGCATGGCACGGCATGGCACGGCATGGCACGGCATGGCACGGCATGGCACGGCATGGCACGGCATGGCACGGCATGGCACGGCATGGCACGGCATGGCACGGCATGGCACGGCATGGCACGGCATGGCACGGCATGGCACGGCATGGCACGGCATGGCACGGCATGGCACGGCATGGCACGGCATGGCACGGCATGGCACGGCATGGCACGGCATTGAATGGCATGGAATGGCATGGAATGGCATGGAATGGCATGGAATGGCATGGAATGGCATGGAATGGCATGGAATGGCATGGAATGGCATGGAATGGCATGGAATGGCATGGAATGGCATGGAATGGCATGGAATGGCATGGAATGGCATGGAATGGCATGGAATGGCATGGAATGGCATGGAATGGCATGGAATGGCATGGAATGGCATGGAATGGCATGGAATGGCATGGAATGGCATGGAATGGCATGGAATGGCATGGAATGGCATGGAATGGCATGGAATGGCATGGAATGGCATGGAATGGCATGGAATGGCATGGAATGGCATGGAATGGCATGGAATGGCATGGAATGGCATGGAATGGCATGGAATGGCATGGAATGGCATGGAATGGCATGGAATGGCATGGAATGGCATGGAATGGCATGGAATGGCATGGAATGGCATGGAATGGCATGGAATGGCATGGAATGGCATGGAATGGCATGGAATGGCATGGAATGGCATGGAATGGCATGGAATGGCATGGCACCGGCATGGCACGGCATGGCACGGCATGGCACCGGCATGGCACCGGCATGGCACGGCATGGCACCGGCATGGCACGGCATGGCACGGGCATGGCACGGCATGGCACGGCATGGCACCGGCATGGCACGGCATGGCACCGGCATGGCACGGCATGGCACGGCATGGCACCGGCATGGCACGGCATGGCACCGGCATGGCACGGCATGGCACCGGCATGGCACGGCATGGCACCGGCATGGCACGGCATGGCACCGGCATGGCACGGCATGGCACGGCATTGAATGGCATGGAATGGCATGGAATGGCATGGAATGGCATGGAATGGCATGGAATGGCATGGAATGGCATGGAATGGCATGGAATGGCATGGAATGGCATGGAATGGCATGGAATGGCATGGAATGGCATGGAATGGCATGGAATGGCATGGAATGGCATGGAATGGCATGGAATGGCATGGAATGGCATGGAATGGCATGGAATGGCATGGAATGGCATGGAATGGCATGGAATGGCATGGAATGGCATGGAATGGCATGGAATGGCATGGAATGGCATGGAATGGCATGGAATGGCATGGAATGGCATGGAATGGCATGGAATGGCATGGAATGGCATGGAATGGCATGGAATGGCATGGCACGGCATGGCACGGCATGGGCACGGCATGGCACCGGCATGGCACGGCATGGCACGGCATGGCACCGGCATGGCACGGCATGGCACGGCATTGAATGGCATGGAATGGCATTGAATGGCACGGAATGGCACGGCATGGCACGGCATGGCACCGGCATGGCACGGCATTGAATGGCATGGAATGGCATGGAATGGCATGGAATGGCATGGAATGGCATGGAATGGCATGCAATGGCATGGAATGGCATGGAATGGCATGGAATGGCATGGAATGGCATGGAATGGCATGGCACCGGCATGGCACGGCATGGCACCGGCATGGCACGGCATGGCACCGGCATGGCACGGCATGGCACCGGCATGGCACGGCATGGCACCGGCATGGCACGGCATGGCACCGGCATGGCACGGCATGGCACCGCATTGAGTGGCATGGAATGGCATGGAATGGCATGGACTGGCATGGACTGGCATGGAATGGCATGGAATGGCATGGAATGGCATGGAATGGCATGTAATGGCATGGAATGGCATGGAATGGCATGGAATGGCATGGCACCGGCATGGCACGGCATGGCACCGGCATGGCACGGCATGGCACCGGCATGGCACGGCATGGCACCGGCATGGCACGGCATGGCACCGGCATGGCACCGGCATGGCACGGGATGGCACCGGCATGGCACGGCATGGCACCGGCATGGCACGGCATGGCACCGGCATGGCACGGCATGGCACCGGCATGGCACGGCATGGCACCGGCATGGCACGGCATGGCACCGGCATGGCACGGCATGGCACCGGCATGGCACGGCATGGCACCGGCATGGCACGGCATGGCACCGGCATGGCACGGCATGGCACCGGCATGGCACGGCATGGCACCGGCATGGCACCGGCATGGCACGGCATGGCACCGGCATGGCACGGCATGGCACGGCATGGCACGGCATGGCACGGCATGGCACGGCATGGCACCGGCATGGCACGGCATGGCACGGCATGGCACCGGCATGGCACGGCAAGGCACCGGCATGGCACGGCATGGCACCGGCATGGCACGGCATGGCACCGGCATGGCACGGCATGGCACCGGCATGGCACGGCATGGCACCGGCATGGCACGGCATGGCACCGGCATGGCACGGCATGGCACCGGCATGGCACGGCATGGCACCGGCATGGCACGGCATGGCACCGGCATGGCACGGCATGGCACCGGCATGGCACGGCATGGCACCGGCATGGCACGGCATGGCACCGGCATGGCACGGCATGGCACCGGCATGGGACGGCATGGCACGGCATGGCACGGCATGGCACGGCATGGCACGGCATGGCACGGCATGGCACGGCATGGCACGGCATGGCACGGCATGGCACGGCATGGCACGGCATTGAATGGCATGGAATGGCATGGAATGGCATGGAATGGCATGGAATGGCATGGAATGGCATGGAATGGCATGGAATGGCATGGAATGGCATGGAATGGCATGGAATGGCATGGAATGGCATGGAATGGCATGGAATGGCATGGAATGGCATGGAATGGCATGGAATGGCATGGAATGGCATGGAATGGCATGGAATGGCATGGAATGGCATGGAATGGCATGGAATGGCATGGAATGGCATGGAATGGCATGGAATGGCATGGAATGGCATGGAATGGCATGGAATGGCATGGAATGGCATGGAATGGCATGGAATGGCATGGAATGGCATGGAATGTCATGGAATGGCATGGAATGGCATGGAATGGCATGGCACCGGCATGGCACGGCATGGCACGGCATGGCACCGGCATGGCACCGGCATGGCACGGCATGGCACCGGCATGGCACGGCATGGCACCGGCATGGCACGGCATGGCACCGGCATGGCACGGCATGGCACGGCATGGCACCGGCATGGCACGGCATGGCACCGGCATGGCACGGCATGGCACGGCATGGCACCGGCATGGCACGGCATGGCACCGGCATGGCACGGCATGGCACCGGCATGGCACGGCATGGCACGGCATGGCACCGGCATGGCACGGCATGGCACCGGCATGGCACGGCATGGCACCGGCATGGCACGGCATGGCACCGGCATGGCACGGCATGGCACCGGCATGGCACGGCATGGCACGGCATTGAATGGCATGGAATGGCATGGAATGGCATGGAATGGCATGGAATGGCATGGAATGGCATGGAATGGCATGGAATGGCATGGAATGGCATGGAATGGCATGGAATGGCATGGAATGGCATGGAATGGCATGGAATGGCATGGAATGGCATGGAATGGCATGGAATGGCATGGAATGGCATGGAATGGCATGGAATGGCATGGAATGGCATGGAATGGCATGGAATGGCATGGAATGGCATGGAATGGCATGGAATGGCATGGAATGGCATGGAATGGCATGGAATGGCATGGAATGGCATGGAATGGCATGGAATGGCATGGAATGGCATGGAATGGCATGGAATGGCATGGAATGGCATGGAATGGCATGGAATGGCATGGAATGGCATGGAATGGCATGGAATGGCATGGAATGGCATGGAATGGCATGGAATGGCATGGAATGGCATGGAATGGCATGGAATGGCATGGAATGGCATGGAATGGCATGGAATGGCATGGAATGGCATGGAATGGCATGGAATGGCATGGAATGGCATGGAATGGCATGGAATGGCATGGAATGGCATGGAATGGCATGGAATGGCATGGAATGGCATGGCACCGGCATGGCACGGCATGGCACGGCATGGCACCGGCATGGCACCGGCATGGCACGGCATGGCACCGGCATGGCACGGCATGGCACCGGCATGGCACGGCATGGCACGGCATGGCACCGGCATGGCACGGCATGGCACCGGCATGGCACCGGCATGGCACGGCATGGCACCGGCATGGCACGGCATGGCACGGCATTGAATGGCATGGAATGGCATGGAATGGCATGGAATGGCATGGAATGGCATGGCACCGCATGGCACGGCATGGCATGGCACGGCATGGCACGGCATGGCACCGGCATGGCACGGCATGGCACGGCATTGAATGGCATGGAATGGCATGGAATGGCATGGAATGGCATGGAATGGCATGGCACCGCATGGCACGGCATGGCATGGCACGGCATGGCACGGCATGGCACCGGCATGGCACGGCATGGCACCGGCATGGCACGGCATAGCACGGCATGGCACCGGCATGGCACGGCATGGCACCGGCATGGCACGGCATGGCACCGGCATGGCACGGCATGGCACCGGCATGGGACGGCATGGCACCGGCATGGCACGGCATGGCACGGCATGGCACCGGCATGGCACCGGCATGGCACGGCATGGCACCGGCATGGCACGGCATGGCACCGGCATGGCACGGCATGGCACCGGCATGGCACGGCATGGCACGGCATGGCACCGGCATGGCACGGCATGGCACCGGCATGGCACGGCATGGCACGGCATGGCACCGGCATGGCACGGCATGGCACCGGCATGGCACGGCATGGCACCGGCATGGCACGGCATGGCACGGCATGGCACCGGCATGGCACGGCATGGCACCGGCATGGCACGGCATGGCACCGGCATGGCACGGCATGGCACCGGCATGGCACGGCATGGCACCGGCATGGCACGGCATGGCACGGCATTGAATGGCATGGAATGGCATGGAATGGCATGGAATGGCATGGAATGGCATGGAATGGCATGGAATGGCATGGAATGGCATGGAATGGCATGGAATGGCATGGAATGGCATGGAATGGCATGGAATGGCATGGAATGGCATGGAATGGCATGGAATGGCATGGAATGGCATGGAATGGCATGGAATGGCATGGAATGGCATGGAATGGCATGGAATGGCATGGAATGGCATGGAATGGCATGGAATGGCATGGAATGGCATGGAATGGCATGGAATGGCATGGAATGGCATGGAATGGCATGGAATGGCATGGAATGGCATGGAATGGCATGGAATGGCATGGAATGGCATGGAATGGCATGGAATGGCATGGAATGGCATGGAATGGCATGGAATGGCATGGAATGGCATGGAATGGCATGGAATGGCATGGAATGGCATGGAATGGCATGGAATGGCATGGAATGGCATGGAATGGCATGGAATGGCATGGAATGGCATGGAATGGCATGGAATGGCATGGAATGGCATGGAATGGCATGGAATGGCATGGAATGGCATGGAATGGCATGGAATGGCATGGAATGGCATGGAATGGCATGGAATGGCATGGAATGGCATGGAATGGCATGGAATGGCATGGCACCGGCATGGCACGGCATGGCACGGCATGGCACCGGCATGGCACCGGCATGGCACGGCATGGCACCGGCATGGCACGGCATGGCACCGGCATGGCACGGCATGGCACGGCATGGCACCGGCATGGCACGGCATGGCACCGGCATGGCACCGGCATGGCACGGCATGGCACCGGCATGGCACGGCATGGCACGGCATTGAATGGCATGGAATGGCATGGAATGGCATGGAATGGCATGGAATGGCATGGCACCGCATGGCACGGCATGGCATGGCACGGCATGGCACGGCATGGCACCGGCATGGCACGGCATGGCACGGCATTGAATGGCATGGAATGGCATGGAATGGCATGGAATGGCATGGAATGGCATGGCACCGCATGGCACGGCATGGCATGGCACGGCATGGCACGGCATGGCACCGGCATGGCACGGCATGGCACCGGCATGGCACGGCATAGCACGGCATGGCACCGGCATGGCACGGCATGGCACCGGCATGGCACGGCATGGCACCGGCATGGCACGGCATGGCACCGGCATGGGACGGCATGGCACCGGCATGGGACGGCATGGCACGGCATGGCACGGCATGGCACGGCATGGCACGGCATGGCACGGCATGGCACGGCATGGCACGGCATGGCATGGCATGGCACGGCATGGCACGGCATGGCACGGCATGGCACGGCATGGCACGGCATGGCACGGCATGGCACGGCATGGCACGGCATGGCACGGCATGGCACGGCATGGCACGGCATGGCACGGCATTGAATGGCATGGAATGGCATGGAATGGCATGGAATGGCATGGAATGGCATGGAATGGCATGGAATGGCATGGAATGGCATGGAATGGCATGGAATGGCATGGAATGGCATGGAATGGCATGGAATGGCATGGAATGGCATGGAATGGCATGGAATGGCATGGAATGGCATGGAATGGCATGGAATGGCATGGAATGGCATGGAATGGCATGGAATGGCATGGAATGGCATGGAATGGCATGGAATGGCATGGAATGGCATGGAATGGCATGGAATGGCATGGAATGGCATGGAATGGCATGGAATGGCATGGAATGGCATGGAATGGCATGGAATGGCATGGAATGGCATGGAATGGCATGGAATGGCATGGAATGGCATGGAATGGCATGGAATGGCATGGAATGGCATGGAATGGCATGGAATGGCATGGAATGGCATGGAATGGCATGGAATGGCATGGAATGGCATGGAATGGCATGGAATGGCATGGAATGGCATGGAATGGCATGGAATGGCATGGAATGGCATGGAATGGCATGGAATGGCATGGAATGGCATGGAATGGCATGGAATGGCATGGAATGGCATGGAATGGCATGGCACCGGCATGGCACGGCATGGCACGGCATGGCACCGGCATGGCACCGGCATGGCACGGCATGGCACCGGCATGGCACGGCATGGCACGGGCATGGCACGGCATGGCACGGCATGGCACCGGCATGGCACGGCATGGCACCGGCATGGCACGGCATGGCACGGCATGGCACCGGCATGGCACGGCATGGCACCGGCATGGCACGGCATGGCACCGGCATGGCACGGCATGGCACCGGCATGGCACGGCATGGCACCGGCATGGCACGGCATGGCACCGGCATGGCACGGCATGGCACGGCATTGAATGGCATGGAATGGCATGGAATGGCATGGAATGGCATGGAATGGCATGGAATGGCATGGAATGGCATGGAATGGCATGGAATGGCATGGAATGGCATGGAATGGCATGGAATGGCATGGAATGGCATGGAATGGCATGGAATGGCATGGAATGGCATGGAATGGCATGGAATGGCATGGAATGGCATGGAATGGCATGGAATGGCATGGAATGGCATGGAATGGCATGGAATGGCATGGAATGGCATGGAATGGCATGGAATGGCATGGAATGGCATGGAATGGCATGGAATGGCATGGAATGGCATGGAATGGCATGGAATGGCATGGAATGGCATGGAATGGCATGGCACGGCATGGCACGGCATGGCACCGGCATGGCACGGCATGGCACCGGCATGGCACGGCATGGCACGGCATGGCACCGGCATGGCACGGCATGGCACGGCATTGAATGGCATGGAATGGCATTGAATGGCACGGAATGGCACGGCATGGCACGGCATGGCACCGGCATGGCACGGCATTGAATGGCATGGAATGGCATGGAATGGCATGGAATGGCATGGAATGGCATGGAATGGCATGCAATGGCATGGAATGGCATGGAATGGCATGGAATGGCATGGAATGGCATGGAATGGCATGGCACCGGCATGGCACGGCATGGCACCGGCATGGCACGGCATGGCACCGGCATGGCACGGCATGGCACCGGCATGGCACGGCATGGCACCGGCATGGCACGGCATGGCACCGGCATGGCACGGCATGGCACCGCATTGAGTGGCATGGAATGGCATGGAATGGCATGGACTGGCATGGACTGGCATGGAATGGCATGGAATGGCATGGAATGGCATGGAATGGCATGTAATGGCATGGAATGGCATGGAATGGCATGGAATGGCATGGCACCGGCATGGCACGGCATGGCACCGGCATGGCACGGCATGGCACCGGCATGGCACGGCATGGCACCGGCATGGCACGGCATGGCACCGGCATGGCACCGGCATGGCACGGGATGGCACCGGCATGGCACGGCATGGCACCGGCATGGCACGGCATGGCACCGGCATGGCACGGCATGGCACCGGCATGGCACGGCATGGCACCGGCATGGCACGGCATGGCACCGGCATGGCACGGCATGGCACCGGCATGGCACGGCATGGCACCGGCATGGCACGGCATGGCACCGGCATGGCACCGGCATGGCACGGCATGGCACCGGCATGGCACGGCATGGCACGGCATGGCACGGCATGGCACGGCATGGCACGGCATGGCACCGGCATGGCACGGCATGGCACGGCATGGCACCGGCATGGCACGGCAAGGCACCGGCATGGCACGGCATGGCACCGGCATGGCACGGCATGGCACCGGCATGGCACGGCATGGCACCGGCATGGCACGGCATGGCACCGGCATGGCACGGCATGGCACCGGCATGGCACGGCATGGCACCGGCATGGCACGGCATGGCACCGGCATGGCACGGCATGGCACCGGCATGGCACGGCATGGCACCGGCATGGCACGGCATGGCACCGGCATGGCACGGCATGGCACCGGCATGGCACGGCATGGCACCGGCATGGGACGGCATGGCACGGCATGGCACGGCATGGCACGGCATGGCACGGCATGGCACGGCATGGCACGGCATGGCACGGCATGGCACGGCATGGCACGGCATGGCACGGCATTGAATGGCATGGAATGGCATGGAATGGCATGGAATGGCATGGAATGGCATGGAATGGCATGGAATGGCATGGAATGGCATGGAATGGCATGGAATGGCATGGAATGGCATGGAATGGCATGGAATGGCATGGAATGGCATGGAATGGCATGGAATGGCATGGAATGGCATGGAATGGCATGGAATGGCATGGAATGGCATGGAATGGCATGGAATGGCATGGAATGGCATGGAATGGCATGGAATGGCATGGAATGGCATGGAATGGCATGGCACCGGCATGGCACGGCATGGCACGGCATGGCACCGGCATGGCACCGGCATGGCACGGCATGGCACCGGCATGGCACGGCATGGCACCGGCATGGCACGGCATGGCACGGCATGGCACCGGCATGGCACGGCATGGCACCGGCATGGCACGGCATGGCACGGCATGGCACCGGCATGGCACGGCATGGCACGGCATGGCACCGGCATGGCACGGCATGGCACCGGCATGGCACGGCATGGCACCGGCATGGCACGGCATGGCACCGGCATGGCACGGCATGGCACCGGCATGGCACGACATTGAATGGCATGGAATGGCATGGAATGGCATGGAATGGCATGGAATGGCATGGAATGGCATGGAATGGCATGGAATGGCATGGAATGGCATGGAATGGCATGGAATGGCATGGAATGGCATGGAATGGCATGGAATGGCATGGAATGGCATGGAATGGCATGGAATGGCATGGAATGGCATGGAATGGCATGGAATGGCATGGAATGGCATGGAATGGCATGGAATGGCATGGAATGGCATGGAATGGCATGGAATGGCATGGAATGGCATGGAATGGCATGGAATGGCATGGAATGGCATGGAATGGCATGGAATGGCATGGAATGGCATGGAATGGCATGGAATGGCATGGAATGGCATGGAATGGCATGGAATGGCATGGAATGGCATGGAATGGCATGGAATGGCATGGAATGGCATGGAATGGCATGGAATGGCATGGAATGGCATGGAATGGCATGGAATGGCATGGAATGGCATGGCACGGCATGGCACGGCATGGCACCGGCATGGCACGGCATGGCACCGGCATGGCACGGCATGGCACGGCATGGCACCGGCATGGCACGGCATGGCACGGCATTGAATGGCATGGAATGGCATTGAATGGCACGGAATGGCACGGCATGGCACGGCATGGCACGGCATGGCACCGGCATGGCACGGCATTGAATGGCATGGAATGGCATGGAATGGCATGGAATGGCATGGAATGGCATGGAATGGCATGGAATGGCATGGAATGGCATGCAATGGCATGGAATGGCATGGAATGGCATGGAATGGCATGGAATGGCATGGAATGGCATGGCACCGGCATGGCACGGCATGGCACCGGCATGGCACGGCATGGCACCGGCATGGCACGGCATGGCACCGGCATGGCACCGGCATGGCACGGCATGGCACCGGCATGGCACGGCATGGCACCGGCATGGCACGGCATGGCACCGGCATGGCACGGCATGGCACCGGCATGGCACGGCATGGCACCGCATTGAGTGGCATGGAATGGCATGGAATGGCATGGACTGGCATGGACTGGCATGGAATGGCATGGAATGGCATGGAATGGCATGGAATGGCATGGAATGGCATGGAATGGCATGGCACCGGCATGGCACGGCATGGCACCGGCATGGCACGGCATGGCACCGGCATGGCACGGCATGGCACCGGCATGGCACGGCATGGCACCGGCATGGCACGGCATGGCACCGGCATGGCACGGCATGGCACCGGCATGGCACGGCATGGCACCGCATTGAGTGGCATGGAATGGCATGGACTGGCATGGACTGGCATGGACTGGCATGGAATGGCATGGAATGGCATGGAATGGCATGGAATGGCATGGAATGGCATGGAATGGCATGGAATGGCATGGAATGGCATGGCACCGGCATGGCACGGCATGGCACCGGCATGGCACGGCATGGCACCGGCATGGCACGGCATGGCACCGGCATGGCACGGCATGGCACCGGCATGGCACGGCATGGCACCGGCATGGCACCGGCATGGCACGGGATGGCACCGGCATGGCACGGCATGGCACCGGCATGGCACGGCATGGCACCGGCATGGCACGGCATGGCACCGGCATGGCACGGCATGGCACCGGCATGGCACGGCATGGCACCGGCATGGCACGGCATGGCACCGGCATGGCACGGCATGGCACCGGCATGGCACGGCATGGCACCGGCATGGCACCGGCATGGCACGGCATGGCACCGGCATGGCACGGCATGGCACGGCATGGCACGGCATGGCACCGGCATGGCACGGCATGGCACGGCATGGCACCGGCATGGCACGGCAAGGCACCGGCATGGCACGGCATGGCACCGGCATGGCACGGCATGGCACCGGCATGGCACGGCATGGCACGGCATGGCACCGGCATGGCACGGCATGGCACCGGCATGGCACGGCATGGCACCGGCATGGCACGGCATGGCACCGGCATGGCACGGCATGGCACCGGCATGGCACGGCATGGAATGGCATGGCACCGGCATGGCACGGCATGGCACCGGCATGGCACGGCATGGCACCGGCATGGCACGGCATGGCACGGCATGGCACGGCATGGCACGGCATGGCACGGCATGGCACGGCATGGCACGGCATTGAATGGCATGGAATGGCATGGAATGGCATGGACTGGGATGGACTGGCATGGAATGGCATGGAATGGCATGGAATGGCATGGAATGGCATGGAATGGCATGGAATGGCATGGAATGGCATGGAATGGCATGGAATGGCATGGAATGGCATGGAATGGCATGGCACCGGCATGGCAAGGCATGGCACCGGCATGGCACGGCATGGCACCGGCGTGGCACGGCATGGCACCGGCATGGCACGGCATGGCACCGGCATGGCACGGCATGGCACCGGCATGGCACCGGCATGGCACGGCATGGCACCGGCATGGCACGGCATGGCACCGGCATGGCACGGCATGGCACCGGCATGGCACGGCATGGCACCGGCATGGCACGGCATGGCACCGGCATGGCACGGCATGGCACCGCATTGAGTGGCATGGAATGGCATGGACTGGCATGGACTGGCATGGACTGGCATGGAATGGCATGGAATGGCATGGAATGGCATGGAATGGCATGGAATGGCATGGAATGGCATGGAATGGCATGGAATGGCATGGCACCGGCATGGCACGGCATGGCACCGGCATGGCACGGCATGGCACCGGCATGGCACGGCATGGCACCGGCATGGCACGGCATGGCACCGGCATGGCACGGCATGGCACCGGCATGGCACCGGCATGGCACGGGATGGCACCGGCATGGCACGGCATGGCACCGGCATGGCACGGGATGGCACCGGCATGGCACGGCATGGCACCGGCATGGCACGGCATGGCACCGGCATGGCACGGCATGGCACCGGCATGGCACGGCATGGCACCGGCATGGCACGGCATGGCACCGGCATGGCACGGCATGGCACCGGCATGGCACGGCATGGCACCGGCATGGCACGGCATGGAATGGCATGGAATGGCATGGAATGGCATGGAATGGCATGGAATGGCATGGAACGGCATGGAATGGCATGGCACCGGCATGGCACGGCATGGCACCGGCATGGCACGGCATGGCACCGGCATGGCACGGCATGGCACCGGCATGGCACGGCATGGCACGGCATGGCACGGCATGGCACGGCATGGCACGGCATGGCACGGCATGGCACGGCATTGAATGGCATGGAATGGCATGGAATGGCATGGAATGGCATGGAATGGCATGGAATGGCATGGAATGGCATGGAATGGCATGGAATGGCATGGAATGGCATGGAATGGCATGGAATGGCATGGAATGGCATGGAATGGCATGGAATGGCATGGAATGGCATGGAATGGCATGGAATGGCATGGAATGGCATGGAATGGCATGGAATGGCATGGAATGGCATGGAATGGCATGGAATGGCATGGAATGGCATGGAATGGCATGGAATGGCATGGAATGGCATGGAATGGCATGGAATGGCATGGAATGGCATGGAATGGCATGGAATGGCATGGAATGGCATGGAATGGCATGGAATGGCATGGAATGGCATGGAATGGCATGGAATGGCATGGCACCGGCATGGCACGGCATGGCACGGCATGGCACGGCATGGCACGGCATGGCACCGGCATGGCACGGCATGGCACCGGCATGGCACGGCATGGCACCGGCATGGCACGGCATGGCACCGGCATGGCACGGCATGGCACCGGCATGGCACGACATTGAATGGCATGGAATGGCATGGAATGGCATGGAATGGCATGGAATGGCATGGAATGGCATGGAATGGCATGGAATGGCATGGAATGGCATGGAATGGCATGGAATGGCATGGAATGGCATGGAATGGCATGGAATGGCATGGAATGGCATGGAATGGCATGGAATGGCATGGAATGGCATGGAATGGCATGGAATGGCATGGAATGGCATGGAATGGCATGGAATGGCATGGAATGGCATGGAATGGCATGGAATGGCATGGAATGGCATGGAATGGCATGGAATGGCATGGAATGGCATGGAATGGCATGGAATGGCATGGAATGGCATGGAATGGCATGGAATGGCATGGAATGGCATGGAATGGCATGGAATGGCATGGAATGGCATGGAATGGCATGGAATGGCATGGAATGGCATGGAATGGCATGGAATGGCATGGAATGGCATGGAATGGCATGGAATGGCATGGAATGGCATGGAATGGCATGGAATGGCATGGAATGGCATGGAATGGCATGGAATGGCATGGAATGGCATGGAATGGCATGGCACGGCATGGCACGGCATGGCACCGGCATGGCACGGCATGGCACCGGCATGGCACGGCATGGCACGGCATGGCACCGGCATGGCACGGCATGGCACGGCATTGAATGGCATGGAATGGCATTGAATGGCACGGAATGGCACGGCATGGCACGGCATGGCACGGCATGGCACCGGCATGGCACGGCATTGAATGGCATGGAATGGCATGGAATGGCATGGAATGGCATGGAATGGCATGGAATGGCATGGAATGGCATGGAATGGCATGCAATGGCATGGAATGGCATGGAATGGCATGGAATGGCATGGAATGGCATGGAATGGCATGGCACCGGCATGGCACGGCATGGCACCGGCATGGCACGGCATGGCACCGGCATGGCACGGCATGGCACCGGCATGGCACCGGCATGGCACGGCATGGCACCGGCATGGCACGGCATGGCACCGGCATGGCACGGCATGGCACCGGCATGGCACGGCATGGCACCGGCATGGCACGGCATGGCACCGCATTGAGTGGCATGGAATGGCATGGAATGGCATGGACTGGCATGGACTGGCATGGAATGGCATGGAATGGCATGGAATGGCATGGAATGGCATGGAATGGCATGGAATGGCATGGCACCGGCATGGCACGGCATGGCACCGGCATGGCACGGCATGGCACCGGCATGGCACGGCATGGCACCGGCATGGCACGGCATGGCACCGGCATGGCACGGCATGGCACCGGCATGGCACGGCATGGCACCGGCATGGCACGGCATGGCACCGGCATGGCACGGCATGGCACCGGCATGGCACGGCATGGCACCGCATTGAGTGGCATGGAATGGCATGGACTGGCATGGACTGGCATGGACTGGCATGGAATGGCATGGAATGGCATGGAATGGCATGGAATGGCATGGAATGGCATGGAATGGCATGGAATGGCATGGAATGGCATGGCACCGGCATGGCACGGCATGGCACCGGCATGGCACGGCATGGCACCGGCATGGCACGGCATGGCACCGGCATGGCACGGCATGGCACCGGCATGGCACGGCATGGCACCGGCATGGCACCGGCATGGCACGGGATGGCACCGGCATGGCACGGCATGGCACCGGCATGGCACGGCATGGCACCGGCATGGCACGGCATGGCACCGGCATGGCACGGCATGGCACCGGCATGGCACGGCATGGCACCGGCATGGCACGGCATGGCACCGGCATGGCACGGCATGGCACCGGCATGGCACGGCATGGCACCGGCATGGCACCGGCATGGCACGGGATGGCACCGGCATGGCACGGCATGGCACCGGCATGGCACGGCATGGCACCGGCATGGCACGGCATGGCACCGGCATGGCACGGCATGGCACCGGCATGGCACGGCATGGCACCGGCATGGCACGGCATGGCACCGGCATGGCACCGGCATGGCACGGCATGGCACCGGCATGGCACGGCATGGCACGGCATGGCACGGCATGGCACCGGCATGGCACGGCATGGCACGGCATGGCACCGGCATGGCACGGCAAGGCACCGGCATGGCACGGCATGGCACCGGCATGGCACGGCATGGCACCGGCATGGCACGGCATGGCACCGGCATGGCACGGCATGGCACCGGCATGGCACGGCATGGCACCGGCATGGCACGGCATGGCACCGGCATGGCACGGCATGGCACCGGCATGGCACGGCATGGCACCGGCATGGCACGGCATGGCACCGGCATGGCACGGCATGGAATGGCATGGCACCGGCATGGCACGGCATGGCACCGGCATGGCACGGCATGGCACCGGCATGGCACGGCATGGCACCGGCATGGCACGGCATGGCACGGCATGGCACGGCATGGCACGGCATGGCACGGCATGGCACGGCATTGAATGGCATGGAATGGCATGGAATGGCATGGACTGGGATGGACTGGCATGGAATGGCATGGAATGGCATGGAATGGCATGGAATGGCATGGAATGGCATGGAATGGCATGGAATGGCATGGAATGGCATGGAATGGCATGGAATGGCATGGAATGGCATGGCACCGGCATGGCAAGGCATGGCACCGGCATGGCACGGCATGGCACCGGCGTGGCACGGCATGGCACCGGCATGGCACGGCATGGCACCGGCATGGCACGGCATGGCACCGGCATGGCACGGCATGGCACCGCATTGAGTGGCATGGAATGGCATGGACTGGCATGGACTGGCATGGACTGGCATGGAATGGCATGGAATGGCATGGGATGGCATGGAATGGCATGGAATGGCATGGAATGGCATGGAATGGCATGGAATGGCATGGCACCGGCATGGCACGGCATGGCACCGGCATGGCACGGCATGGCACCGGCATGGCACGGCATGGCACCGGCATGGCACGGCATGGCACCGGCATGGCACGGCATGGCACCGGCATGGCACCGGCATGGCACGGGATGGCACCGGCATGGCACGGCATGGCACCGGCATGGCACGGGATGGCACCGGCATGGCACGGCATGGCACCGGCATGGCACGGCATGGCACCGGCATGGCACGGCATGGCACCGGCATGGCACGGCATGGCACCGGCATGGCACGGCATGGCACCGGCATGGCACGGCATGGCACCGGCATGGCACGGCATGGCACCGGCATGGCACGGCATGGCACCGGCATGGCACGGCATGGAATGGCATGGAATGGCATGGAATGGCATGGAATGGCATGGAATGGCATGGAATGGCATGGAATGGCATGGCACCGGCATGGCACGGCATGGCACCGGCATGGCACGGCATGGCACCGGCATGGCACGGCATGGCACCGGCATGGCACGGCATGGCACCGGCATGGCACGGCATGGCACCGGCATGGCACGGCATGGCACCGGCATGGCACGGCATGGCACCGGCATGGCACGGCATGGCACCGGCATGGCACGGCATGGCACCGGCATGGCACGGCATGGCACCGGCATGGCACGGCATGGCACCGGCATGGCACGGCATGGCACCGGCATGGCACGGCATGGCACCGGCATGGCACGGCATGGCACGGCATGGCACCGGCATGGCACGGCATGGCACCGGCATGGCACGGCATGGCACGGCATGGCACCGGCATGGCACGGCATGGCACCGGCATGGCACGGCATGGCACCGGCATGGCACCGGCATGGCACCGGCATGGCACCGGCATGGCACGGCATGGCACCGGCATGGCACGGCATGGCACCGGCATGGCACGGCATGGCACCGGCATGGCACGGCATGGCACCGGCATGGCACGGCATGGCACGGCATGGCACCGGCATGGCACGGCATGGCACCGGCATGGCACGGCATGGCACCGGCATGGCACCGGCATGGCACGGCATGGCACCGGCATGGCACGGCATGGCACCGGCATGGCACGGCATGGCACGGCATGGCACCGGCATGGCACGGCAAGGCACCGGCATGGCACGGCATGGCACCGGCATGGCACGGCATGGCACCGGCATGGCACGGCATGGCACCGGCATGGCACGGCATGGCACCGGCATGGCACGGCATGGCACCGGCATGGCACGGCATGGAATGGCATGGCACGGCATGGAATGGCATGGCACGGCATGGAATGGCATGGCACGGCATGGAATGGCATGGCACGGCATGGAATGGCATGGAATGGCATGGAATGGCATGGAATGGCATGGAATGGCATGGAATGGCATGGAATGGCATGGAATGGCATGGAATGGCATGGAATGGCATGGAATGGCATGGAATGGCATGGAATGGCATGGAATGGCATGGAATGGCATGGAATGGCATGGAATGGCATGGAATGGCATGGAATGGCATGGAATGGCATGGAATGGCATGCAATGGCATGGAATGGCATGGAATGGCATGGAATGGCATGGAATGGCATGGAATGGCATGGAATGGCATGGAATGGCATGGCACCGCATGGCACGGCATGGCATGGCACGGCATGGCACGGCATGGCACGACATGGCACCGGCATGGCACGGCATGGCACCGGCATGGCACGGCATGGCACCGGCATGGCACGGCATAGCACGGCATGGCACCGGCATGGCACGGCATGGCACCGGCATGGCACGGCATGGCACCGGCATGGCACGGCATGGCACGGCATGGCACCGGCATGGCACGGCATGGCACCGGCATGGCACGGCATGGCACCGGCATGGCACGGCATGGCACCGGCATGGCACGGCATGGCACCGGCATGGCACGGCATGGCACCGGCATGGCACGGCATGGCACCGGCATGGCACGGCATGGCACCGGCATGGCACGGCATGGCACCGGCATGGCACGGCATGGCACCGGCATGGCACGGCATGGCACCGGCATGGCACGGCATGGCACCGGCATGGCACGGCATGGAATGGCATGGAATGGCATGGAATGGCATGGAATGGCATGGAATGGCATGGAATGGCATGGAATGGCATGGAATGGCATGGAATGGCATGGAATGGCATGGAATGGCATGGAATGGCATGGAATGTCATGGAATGACATGGAATGGCATGGAATGACATGGAATGACATGGAATGGCATGGCACCGCATGGCACGGCATGGCACGGCATGGCACGGCATGGCACCGGCATGGCACGGCATGGCACCGGCATGGCACGGCATGGCACGGCATGGCACGGCATGGCACCGGCATGGCACGGCATGGCACCGGCATGGCACGGCATGGCACCGGCATGGCACGGCATGGCACCGGCATGGCACCGGCATGGCACGGCATGGCACCGGCATGGCACGGCATGGAATGGCATGGCACGGCATGGAATGGCATGGCACGGCATGGAATGGCATGGAATGGCATGGAATGGCATGGAATGGCATGGAATGGCATGGAATGGCATGGAATGGCATGGAATGGCATGGAATGGCATGGAATGGCATGGAATGGCATGGAATGGCATGGAATGGCATGGAATGGCATGGAATGGCATGGAATGGCATGGAATGGCATGGAATGGCATGGAATGGCATGGAATGGCATGGAATGGCATGGAATGGCATGGAATGGCATGGAATGGCATGGAATGGCATGGAATGGCATGGAATGGCATGGAATGGCATGGAATGGCATGGAATGGCATGGAATGGCATGGAATGGCATGGAATGGCATGGAATGGCATGGAATGGCATGGAATGGCATGGAATGGCATGGAATGGCATGGCACCGGCATGGCACGGCATGGCACGGCATGGCACCGGCATGGCACCGGCATGGCACGGCATGGCACCGGCATGGCACGGCATGGCACGGCATGGCACGGCATGGCACCGGCATGGCACGGCATGGCACGGCATTGAATGGCATGGAATGGCATGGAATGGCATGGAATGGCATGGCACCGCATGGCACGGCATGGCATGGCACGGCATGGCACGGCATGGCACGGCATGGCACGACATGGCACCGGCATGGCACGGCATGGCACCGGCATGGCACGGCATGGCACCGGCATGGCACGGCATAGCACGGCATGGCACCGGCATGGCACGGCATGGCCCCGGCATGGCACGGCATGGCACCGGCATGGCACGGCATGGCACGGCATGGCACCGGCATGGCACGGCATGGCACCGGCATGGCACGGCATGGCACCGGCATGGCACGGCATGGCACGGCATGGCACGGCATGGCACGGCATGGCACGGCATGGCACGGCATGGCACGGCATTGAATGGCATGGAATGGCATGGAATGGCATGGAATGGCATGGAATGGCATGGACTGGGATGGACTGGCATGGAATGGCATGGAATGGCATGGAATGGCATGGAATGGCATGGAATGGCATGGAATGGCATGGAATGGCATGGAATGGCATGGAATGGCATGGAATGGCATGGAATGGCATGGCACCGGCATGGCACGGCATGGCACCGGCATGGCACGGCATGGCACCGGCGTGGCACGGCATGGCACCGGCATGGCACGGCATGGCACCGGCATGGCACGGCATGGCACCGGCATGGCACCGGCATGGCACGGCATGGCACCGGCATGGCACGGCATGGCACCGGCATGGCACGGCATGGCACCGGCATGGCACGGCATGGCACCGGCATGGCACGGCATGGCACCGCATTGAGTGGCATGGAATGGCATGGACTGGCATGGACTGGCATGGACTGGCATGGAATGGCATGGAATGGCATGGAATGGCATGGAATGGCATGGAATGGCATGGAATGGCATGGAATGGCATGGAATGGCATGGCACCGGCATGGCACGGCATGGCACCGGCATGGCACGGCATGGCACCGGCATGGCACGGCATGGCACCGGCATGGCACGGCATGGCACCGGCATGGCACGGCATGGCACCGGCATGGCACCGGCATGGCACGGGATGGCACCGGCATGGCACGGCATGGCACCGGCATGGCACGGCATGGCACCGGCATGGCACGGCATGGCACCGGCATGGCACGGCATGGCACCGGCATGGCACGGCATGGCACCGGCATGGCACGGCATGGCACCGGCATGGCACGGCATGGCACCGGCATGGCACGGCATGGCACCGGCATGGCACGGCATGGCACCGGCATGGCACCGGCATGGCACGGCATGGCACCGGCATGGCACGGCATGGCACCGGCATGGCACGGCATGGCACGGCATGGCACGGCATGGCACCGGCATGGCACGGCATGGCACGGCATGGCACCGGCATGGCACGGCAAGGCACCGGCATGGCACGGCATGGCACCGGCATGGCACGGCATGGCACCGGCATGGCACGGCATGGCACCGGCATGGCACGGCATGGCACCGGCATGGCACGGCATGGCACCGGCATGGCACGGCATGGCACCGGCATGGCACGGCATGGCACCGGCATGGCACGGCATGGCACCGGCATGGCACGGCATGGCACCGGCATGGCACGGCATGGCACCGGCATGGCACGGCATGGCACCGGCATGGCACGGCATGGCACCGGCATGGCACGGCATGGAATGGCATGGCACCGGCATGGCACGGCATGGCACCGGCATGGCACGGCATGGCACCGGCATGGCACGGCATGGCACCGGCATGGCACGGCATGGCACCGGCATGGCACGGCATGGCACCGGCATGGCACGGCATGGAATGGCATGGCACGGCATGGAATGGCATGGCACGGCATGGAATGGCATGGCACGGCATAGAATGGCATGGAATGGCATGGAATGGCATGGAATGGCATGGAATGGCATGGAATGGCATGGAATGGCATGGAATGGCATGGAATGGCATGGAATGGCATGGAATGGCATGGAATGGCATGGCACCGGCATGGCACGGCATGGCACGGCATGGCACCGGCATGGCACGGCATGGCACCGGCATGGCACGGCATGGCACCGGCATGGCACGGCATGGCACGGCATGGCACGGCATTGAATGGCATGGAATGGCACGGCATTGAATGGCATGGAATGGCATGGAATGGCATGGCACCGCATGGCACGGCATGGCATGGCACGGCATGGCACGGCATGGCACCGGCATGGCACGGCATGGCACCGGCATGGCACGGCATAGCACGGCATGGCACCGGCATGGCACGGCATGGCACCGGCATGGCACGGCATGGCACGGCATGGCACGGCATGGCACGGCATGGCACGGCATGGCACGGCATGGCACGGCATGGCACGGCATGGCACGGCATGGCACGGCATGGCACGGCATGGCACGGCATGGCACGGCATTGAATGGCATGGAATGGCATGGAATGGCATGGAATGGCATGGAATGGCATGGAATGGCATGGAATGGCATGGAATGGCATGGAATGGCATGGAATGGCATGGAATGGCATGGAATGGCATGGAATGGCATGGAATGGCATGGAATGGCATGGAATGGCATGGAATGGCATGGAATGGCATGGAATGGCATGGAATGGCATGGAATGGCATGGAATGGCATGGAATGGCATGGAATGGCATGGCACGGCATGGCACGGCATGGCACCGGCATGGCACGGCATGGCACCGGCATGGCACGGCATGGCACCGGCATGGCACGGCATGGCACGGCATTGAATGGCATGGAATGGCATTGAATGGCACGGAATGGCACGGCATGGCACGGCATGGCACGGCATGGCACCGGCATGGCACGGCATTGAATGGCATGGAATGGCATGGAATGGCATGGAATGGCATGGAATGGCATGGAATGGCATGGAATGGCATGGAATGGCATGGAATGGCATGGAATGGCATGCAATGGCATGCAATGGCATGGAATGGCATGGAATGGCATGGAATGGCATGGAATGGCATGGCACCGGCATGGCACGGCATGGCACCGGCATGGCACGGCATGGCACCGGCATGGCACGGCATGGCACCGGCATGGCACGGCATGGCACCGGCATGGCACGGCATGGCACCGGCATGGCACGGCATGGCACCGGCATGGCACGGCATGGCACCGGCATGGCACGGCATGGCACCGGCATGGCACGGCATGGCACCGGCATGGCACGGCATGGCACCGCATTGAGTGGCATGGAATGGCATGGAATGGCATGGACTGGCATGGACTGGCATGGAATGGCATGGAATGGCATGGAATGGCATGGAATGGCATGGAATGGCATGGAATGGCATGGAATGGCATGGAATGGCATGGAATGGCATGGAATGGCATGGCACCGGCATGGCACGGCATGGCACCGGCATGGCACGGCATGGCACCGGCATGGCACGGCATGGCACCGGCATGGCACGGCATGGCACCGGCATGGCACCGGCATGGCACGGGATGGCACCGGCATGGCACGGCATGGCACCGGCATGGCACGGCATGGCACCGGCATGGCACGGCATGGCACCGGCATGGCACGGCATGGCACCGGCATGGCACGGCATGGCACCGGCATGGCACGGCATGGCACCGGCATGGCACGGCATGGCACCGGCATGGCACGGCATGGCACCGGCATGGCACGGCATGGCACCGGCATGGCACGGCATGGCACCGGCATGGCACGGCATGGCACCGGCATGGCACCGGCATGGCACGGCATGGCACCGGCATGGCACGGCATGGCACGGCATGGCACGGCATGGCACGGCATGGCACCGGCATGGCACGGCATGGCACGGCATGGCACCGGCATGGCACGGCAAGGCACCGGCATGGCACGGCATGGCACCGGCATGGCACGGCATGGCACCGGCATGGCACGGCATGGCACCGGCATGGCACGGCATGGCACCGGCATGGCACGGCATGGCACCGGCATGGAATGGCATGGAATGGCATGGAATGGCATGGAATGGCATGGAATGGCATGGAATGGCATGGAATGGCATGGAATGGCATGGAATGGCATGGAATGGCATGGAATGGCATGGAATGGCATGGAATGGCATGGAATGGCATGGAATGGCATGCAATGGCATGGAATGGCATGGAATGGCATGGAATGGCATGGAATGGCATGGAATGGCATGGAATGGCATGGCACCGGCATGGCACGGCATGGCACCGGCATGGCACGGCATGGCACCGGCATGGCACGGCATGGCACCGGCATGGCACGGCATGGCACCGGCATGGCACGGCATGGCATCGGCATGGCACGGCATGGCACCGGCATGGCACGGCATGGCACCGGCATGGCACGGCATGGCACCGGCATGGCACGGCATGGCACCGGCATGGCACGGCATGGCACCGCATTGAGTGGCATGGAATGGCATGGACTGGCATGGACTGGCATGGACTGGCATGGAATGGCATGGAATGGCATGGAATGGCATGGAATGGCATGGAATGGCATGGAATGGCATGGAATGGCATGGAATGGCATGGCACCGGCATGGCACGGCATGGCACCGGCATGGCACGGCATGGCACCGGCATGGCACGGCATGGCACCGGCATGGCACGGCATGGCACCGGCATGGCACGGCATGGCACCGGCATGGCACGGCATGGCACCGGCATGGCACCGGCATGGCACGGGATGGCACCGGCATGGCACGGCATGGCACCGGCATGGCACGGCATGGCACCGGCATGGCACGGCATGGCACCGGCATGGCACGGCATGGCACCGGCATGGCACGGCATGGCACCGGCATGGCACGGCATGGCACCGGCATGGCACGGCATGGCACCGGCATGGCACGGCATGGCACCGGCATGGCACCGGCATGGCACGGCATGGCACCGGCATGGCACGGCATGGCACGGCATGGCACGGCATGGCACCGGCATGGCACGGCATGGCACGGCATGGCACCGGCATGGCACGGCAAGGCACCGGCATGGCACGGCATGGCACCGGCATGGCACGGCATGGCACCGGCATGGCACGGCATGGCACCGGCATGGCACGGCATGGCACCGGCATGGCACGGCATGGCACCGGCATGGCACGGCATGGCACCGGCATGGCACGGCATGGCACCGGCATGGCACGGCATGGCACCGGCATGGCACGGCATGGCACCGGCATGGCACGGCATGGCACCGGCATGGCACGGCATGGAATGGCATGGCACCGGCATGGCACGGCATGGCACCGGCATGGCACGGCATGGCACGGCATGGCACGGCATGGCACCGGCATGGCACGGCATGGCACGGCATGGCACGGCATGGCACGGCATGGCACGGCATGGCACGGCATTGAATGGCATGGAATGGCATGGAATGGCATGGAATGGCATGGAATGGCATGGACTGGGATGGACTGGCATGGAATGGCATGGAATGGCATGGAATGGCATGGAATGGCATGGAATGGCATGGAATGGCATGGAATGGCATGGAATGGCATGGAATGGCATGGAATGGCATGGAATGGCATGGAATGGCATGGAATGGCATGGAATGGCATGGAATGGCATGGCACCGGCATGGCAAGGCATGGCACCGGCATGGCACGGCATGGCACCGGCGTGGCACGGCATGGCACCGGCATGGCACGGCATGGCACCGGCATGGCACGGCATGGCACCGGCATGGCACCGGCATGGCACGGCATGGCACCGGCATGGCACGGCATGGCACCGGCATGGCACGGCATGGCACCGGCATGGCACGGCATGGCACCGGCATGGCACGGCATGGCACCGGCATGGCACGGCATGGCACCGGCATGGCACGGCATGGCACCGGCATGGCACGGCATGGCACCGCATTGAGTGGCATGGAATGGCATGGACTGGCATGGACTGGCATGGACTGGCATGGAATGGCATGGAATGGCATGGAATGGCATGGAATGGCATGGAATGGCATGGAATGGCATGGAATGGCATGGAATGGCATGGAATGGCATGGCACCGGCATGGCACGGCATGGCACCGGCATGGCACGGCATGGCACCGGCATGGCACGGCATGGCACCGGCATGGCACGGCATGGCACCGGCATGGCACGGCATGGCACCGGCATGGCACGGCATGGCACCGGCATGGCACCGGCATGGCACGGGATGGCACCGGCATGGCACGGCATGGCACCGGCATGGCACGGGATGGCACCGGCATGGCACGGCATGGCACCGGCATGGCACGGCATGGCACCGGCATGGCACGGCATGGCACCGGCATGGCACGGCATGGCACCGGCATGGCACGGCATGGCACCGGCATGGCACGGCATGGCACCGGCATGGCACGGCATGGCACCGGCATGGCACGGCATGGAATGGCATGGAATGGCATGGAATGGCATGGAATGGCATGGAATGGCATGGCACCGGCATGGCACGGCATGGCAACCGGCATGGCACGGCATGGCACCGGCATGGCACGGCATGGCACCGGCATGGCACGGCATGGCACCGGCATGGCACGGCATGGCACCGGCATGGCACGGCATGGCACCGGCATGGCACGGCATGGCACCGGCATGGCACGGCATGGCACCGGCATGGCACGGCATGGCACCGGCATGGCACGGCATGGCACCGGCATGGCACGGCATGGCACCGGCATGGCACGGCATGGCACGGCATGGCACCGGCATGGCACGGCATGGCACCGGCATGGCACGGCATGGCACGGCATGGCACCGGCATGGCACGGCATGGCACCGGCATGGCACGGCATGGCACCGGCATGGCACGGCATGGCACCGGCATGGCACGGCATGGCACCGGCATGGCACGGCATGGCACCGGCATGGCACGGCATGGCACCGGCATGGCACGGCATGGCACGGCATGGCACCGGCATGGCACGGCATGGCACCGGCATGGCACGGCATGGCACCGGCATGGCACCGGCATGGCACGGCATGGCACCGGCATGGCACGGCATGGCACCGGCATGGCACGGCATGGCACGGCATGGCACGGCATGGCACCGGCATGGCACGGCATGGCACGGCATGGCACCGGCATGGCACGGCAAGGCACCGGCATGGCACGGCATGGCACCGGCATGGCACGGCATGGCACCGGCATGGCACGGCATGGCACCGGCATGGCACGGCATGGCACCGGCATGGCACGGCATGGCACCGGCATGGCACGGCATGGCACCGGCATGGCACGGCATGGCACCGGCATGGCACGGCATGGAATGGCATGGCACGGCATGGAATGGCATGGCACGGCATAGAATGGCATGGCACGGCATGGAATGGCATGGAATGGCATGGAATGGCATGGAATGGCATGGAATGGCATGGAATGGCATGGAATGGCATGGAATGGCATGGAATGGCATGGAATGGCATGGAATGGCATGGTGGCATGGAATGGCATGGAATGGCATGGAATGGCATGGAATGGCATGGAATGGCATGGAATGGCATGGAATGGCATGGAATGGCATGGAATGGCATGGAATGGCATGGAATGGCATGGAATGGCATGGAATGGCATGGAATGGCATGGAATGGCATGGAATGTCATGGAATGGCATGGAATGGCATGCAATGGCATGGAATGGCATGGAATGGCATGGAATGGCATGGAATGGCATGGAATGGCATGGAATGGCATGGAATGGCATGGAATGGCATGGAATGGCATGGAATGGCATGGCACCGCATGGCACGGCATGGCATGGCACGGCATGGCACGGCATGGCACGGCATGGCACGACATGGCACCGGCATGGCACGGCATGGCACCGGCATGGCACGGCATGGCACCGGCATGGCACGGCATGGCACCGGCATGGCACGGCATAGCACGGCATGGCACCGGCATGGCACGGCATGGCACCGGCATGGCACGGCATGGCACCGGCATGGCACGGCATGGCACGGCATGGCACCGGCATGGCACGGCATGGCACCGGCATGGCACGGCATGGCACCGGCATGGCACGGCATGGCACCGGCATGGCACGGCATGGCACCGGCATGGCACGGCATGGCACCGGCATGGCACGGCATGGCACCGGCATGGCACGGCATGGCACCGGCATGGCACGGCATGGCACCGGCATGGCACGGCATGGCACCGGCATGGCACGGCATGGCACCGGCATGGCACGGCATGGCACCGGCATGGCACGGCATGGCACCGGCATGGCACGGCATGGCACCGGCATGGCACGGCATGGAATGGCATGGAATGGCATGGAATGGCATGGAATGGCATGGAATGGCATGGAATGGCATGGAATGGCATGGAATGTCATGGAATGACATGGAATGGCATGGAATGACATGGAATGACATGGAATGGCATGGCACCGCATGGCACGGCATGGCACGGCATGGCACGGCATGGCACCGGCATGGCACGGCATGGCACCGGCATGGCACGGCATGGCACGGCATGGCACCGGCATGGCACGGCATGGCACCGGCATGGCACGGCATGGCACCGGCATGGCACGGCATGGCACCGGCATGGCACCGGCATGGCACGGCATGGCACCGGCATGGCACGGCATGGAATGGCATGGCACGGCATGGAATGGCATGGCACGGCATGGAATGGCATGGAATGGCATGGAATGGCATGGAATGGCATGGAATGGCATGGAATGGCATGGAATGGCATGGAATGGCATGGAATGGCATGGAATGGCATGGAATGGCATGGAATGGCATGGAATGGCATGGAATGGCATGGAATGGCATGGAATGGCATGGAATGGCATGGAATGGCATGGAATGGCATGGAATGGCATGGAATGGCATGGAATGGCATGGAATGGCATGGAATGGCATGGAATGGCATGGAATGGCATGGAATGGCATGGCACCGGCATGGCACGGCATGGCACGGCATGGCACCGGCATGGCACCGGCATGGCACGGCATGGCACCGGCATGGCACGGCATGGCACGGCATGGCACCTGCATGGCACGGCATGGCACCGGCATGGCACGGCATGGCACGGCATGGCACCGGCATGGCACGGCATGGCACGGCATGGCACCGGCATGGCACGGCATGGCACCGGCATGGCACGGCATGGCACCGGCATGGCACGGCATGGCACCGGCATGGCACGGCATGGCACCGGCATGGCACGGCATGGCACCGGCATGGCACGGCATGGCACCGGCATGGCACGGCATGGCACGGCATTGAATGGCATGGAATGGCATGGAATGGCATGGAATGGCATGGCACCGCATGGCACGGCATGGCATGGCACGGCATGGCACGGCATGGCACGGCATGGCACGACATGGCACCGGCATGGCACGGCATGGCACCGGCATGGCACGGCATGGCACCGGCATGGCACGGCATAGCACGGCATGGCACCGGCATGGCACGGCATGGCCCCGGCATGGCACGGCATGGCACCGGCATGGCACGGCATGGCACGGCATGGCACCGGCATGGCACGGCATGGCACCGGCATGGCACGGCATGGCACCGGCATGGCACGGCATGGCACGGCATGGCACGGCATGGCACGGCATGGCACGGCATGGCACGGCATGGCACGGCATTGAATGGCATGGAATGGCATGGAATGGCATGGAATGGCATGGAATGGCATGGACTGGGATGGACTGGCATGGAATGGCATGGAATGGCATGGAATGGCATGGAATGGCATGGAATGGCATGGAATGGCATGGAATGGCATGGAATGGCATGGAATGGCATGGAATGGCATGGCACCGGCATGGCACGGCATGGCACCGGCATGGCACGGCATGGCACCGGCATGGCACGGCATGGCACCGGCATGGCACGGCATGGCACCGGCATGGCACGGCATGGCACCGGCATGGCACCGGCATGGCACGGCATGGCACCGGCATGGCACGGCATGGCACCGGCATGGCACCGGCATGGCACGGCATGGCACCGGCATGGCACGGCATGGCACGGCATGGCACGGCATGGCACCGGCATGGCACGGCATGGCACGGCATGGCACCGGCATGGCACGGCAAGGCACCGGCATGGCACGGCATGGCACCGGCATGGCACGGCATGGCACCGGCATGGCACGGCATGGCACCGGCATGGCACGGCATGGCACCGGCATGGCACGGCATGGCACCGGCATGGCACGGCATGGCACCGGCATGGCACGGCATGGCACCGGCATGGCACGGCATGGCACCGGCATGGCACGGCATGGCACCGGCATGGCACGGCATGGCACCGGCATGGCACGGCATGGAATGGCATGGCACCGGCATGGCACGGCATGGCACCGGCATGGCACGGCATGGCACCGGCATGGCACGGCATGGCACCGGCATGGCACGGCATGGCACCGGCATGGCACGGCATGGCACCGGCATGGCACGGCATGGCACCGGCATGGCACGGCATGGAATGGCATGGCACGGCATGGAATGGCATGGCACGGCATGGAATGGCATGGCACGGCATAGAATGGCATGGAATGGCATGGAATGGCATGGAATGGCATGGAATGGCATGGAATGGCATGGAATGGCATGGAATGGCATGGAATGGCATGGAATGGCATGGAATGGCATGGAATGGCATGGAATGGCATGGAATGGCATGGAATGGCATGGAATGGCATGGAATGGCATGGAATGGCATGGAATGGCATGGAATGGCATGGAATGGCATGGAATGGCATGGAATGGCATGGAATGGCATGGAATGGCATGGAATGGCATGGAATGGCATGGAATGGCATGGAATGGCATGGAATGGCATGGAATGGCATGGAATGGCATGGAATGGCATGGAATGGCATGGAATGGCATGGAATGGCATGGAATGGCATGGAATGGCATGGAATGGCATGGAATGGCATGGAATGGCATGGAATGGCATGGAATGGCATGGAATGGCATGGAATGGCATGGAATGGCATGGAATGGCATGGAATGGCATGGAATGGCATGGAATGGCATGGAATGGCATGGAATGGCATGGAATGGCATGGAATGGCATGGAATGGCATGGAATGGCATGGAATGGCATGGCACCGGCATGGCACGGCATGGCACGGCATGGCACCGGCATGGCACGGCATGGCACCGGCATGGCACGGCATGGCACCGGCATGGCACCGGCATGGCACGGCATGGCACCGGCATGGCACGGCATGGCACCGGCATGGCACGGCATGGCACCGGCATGGCACGGCATGGCACGGCATGGCACCGGCATGGCACGGCAAGGCACCGGCATGGCACGGCATGGCACCGGCATGGCACGGCATGGCACCGGCATGGCACGGCATGGCACCGGCATGGCACGGCATGGCACCGGCATGGCACGGCATGGCACCGGCATGGCACGGCATGGCACCGGCATGGCACGGCATGGCACCGGCATGGCACGGCATGGCACCGGCATGGCACGGCATGGCACCGGCATGGCACGGCATGGAATGGCATGGCACGGCATGGAATGGCATGGCACGGCATAGAATGGCATGGCACGGCATGGAATGGCATCGAATGGCATGGAATGGCATGGAATGGCATGGAATGGCATGGAATGGCATGGAATGGCATGGAATGGCATGGAATGGCATGGAATGGCATGGAATGGCATGGAATGGCATGGAATGGCATGCAATGGCATGGAATGGCATGGAATGGCATGGAATGGCATGGAATGGCATGGAATGGCATGGAATGGCATGGCACCGGCATGGCACGGCATGGCACCGGCATGGCACCGGCATGGCACGGCATGGCACCGGCATGGCACGGCATGGCACGGCATGGCACCGGCATGGCACGGCATGGCACCGGCATGGCACGGCATGGCACGGCATGGCACCGGCATGGCACCGGCATGGCACGGCATGGCACCGGCATGGCACGGCATGGCACCGGCATGGCACGGCATGGCACCGGCATGGCACGGCATGGCACGGCATGGCACGGCATTGAATGGCATGGAATGGCACGGCATTGAATGGCATGGAATGGCATGGAATGGCATGGCACCGCATGGCACGGCATGGCATGGCACGGCATGGCACGGCATGGCACCGGCATGGCACGGCATGGCACCGGCATGGCACGGCATGGCACCGGCATGGCACGGCATGGCACCGGCATGGCACGGCATGGCACCGGCATGGCACGGCATGGCACCGGCATGGCACGGCATGGCACCGGCATGGCACGGCATGGCACCGGCATGGCACGGCATGGCACCGGCATGGCACGGCATGGCACCGGCATGGCACGGCATGGCACCGGCATGGCACGGCATGGCACGGCATGGCACCGGCATGGCACGGCATGGCACCGGCATGGCACGGCATGGCACCGGCATGGCACGGCATGGCACCGGCATGGCACGGCATGGCACCGGCATGGCACGGCATGGCACCGGCATGGCACGGCATGGCACCGGCATGGCACGGCATGGCACCGGCATGGCACGGCATGGCACCGGCATGGCACCGGCATGGCACGGCATGGCACCGGCATGGCACGGCATGGCACCGGCATGGCACGGCATGGCACCGGCATGGCACCGGCATGGCACGGCATGGCACCGGCATGGCACGGCATGGCACCGGCATGGCACGGCATGGCACCGGCATGGCACGGCATGGCACGGCATGGCACCGGCATGGCACGGCATGGCACGGCATGGCACCGGCATGGCACGGCATGGCACGGCATGGCACCGGCATGGCACGGCAAGGCACCGGCATGGCACGGCATGGCACCGGCATGGCACGGCATGGCACCGGCATGGCACGGCATGGCACCGGCATGGCACGGCATGGCACCGGCATGGCACGGCATGGAATGGCATGGCACGGCATGGAATGGCATGGCACGGCATGGAATGGCATGGCACGGCATGGAATGGCATGGCACGGCATGGAATGGCATGGCACGGCATGGAATGGCATGGCACGGCATGGAATGGCATGGAATGGCATGGAATGGCATGGAATGGCATGGAATGGCATGGAATGGCATGGAATGGCATGGAATGGCATGGAATGGCATGGAATGGCATGGAATGGCATGGAATGGCATGGAATGGCATGGAATGGCATGGAATGGCATGGAATGGCATGGAATGGCATGGAATGGCATGGAATGGCATGGAATGGCATGGAATGGCATGGAATGGCATGGAATGGCATGGAATGGCATGGCACCGGCATGGCACGGCATGGCACCGGCATGGCACGGCATGGCACCGGCATGGCACGGCATGGCACCGGCATGGCACGGCATGGCACCGGCATGGCACGGCATGGCACCGGCATGGCACGGCATGGCACCGGCATGGCACGGCATGGAACCGGCATGGCACGGCATGGCACCGGCATGGCACGGCATGGCACCGGCATGGCACGGCATGGCACCGGCATGGCACGGCATGGCACCGGCATGGCACGGCATGGCACCGGCATGGCACGGCATGGCACCGGCATGGCACGGCATGGCACCGGCATGGCACGGCACCGGCATGGCACGGCATGGCACCGGCATGGCACGGCATGGCACCGGCATGGCACGGCATGGCACGGCATGGCACCGGCATGGCACGGCATGGCACCGGCATGGCACGGCATGGCACCGGCATGGCACGGCATGGCACCGGCATGGCACGGCATGGCACCGGCATGGCACGGCATGGCACCGGCATGGCACGGCATGGAATGGCATGGCACGGCATGGAATGGCATGGAATGGCATGGAATGGCATGGAATGGCATGGAATGGCATGGAATGGCATGGAATGGCATGGAATGGCATGGAATGGCATGGAATGGCATGGAATGGCATGGAATGGCATGGAATGGCATGGAATGGCATGGAATGGCATGGAATGGCATGGAATGGCATGGAATGGCATGGAATGGCATGGAATGGCATGGAATGGCATGGAATGGCATGGAATGGCATGGAATGGCATGGAATGGCATGGAATGGCATGGAATGGCATGGAATGGCATGGAATGGCATGGAATGGCATGGAATGGCATGGAATGGCATGGAATGGCATGGAATGGCATGGAATGGCATGGAATGGCATGGAATGGCATGGAATGGCATGGAATGGCATGGAATGGCATGGAATGGCATGGAATGGCATGGAATGGCATGGAATGGCATGGAATGGCATGGAATGGCATGGAATGGCATGGAATGGCATGGAATGGCATGGAATGGCATGGAATGGCATGGAATGGCATGGAATGGCATGGAATGGCATGGAATGGCATGGAATGGCATGGCACCGGCATGGCACGGCATGGCACCGGCATGGCACCGGCATGGCACGGCATGGCACCGGCATGGCACGGCATGGCACGGCATGGCACCGGCATGGCACGGCATGGCACCGGCATGGCACGGCATGGCACGGCATGGCACCGGCATGGCACCGGCATGGCACGGCATGGCACCGGCATGGCACGGCATGGCACCGGCATGGCACGGCATGGCACCGGCATGGCACGGCATGGCACGGCATGGCACGGCATTGAATGGCATGGAATGGCACGGCATTGAATGGCATGGAATGGCATGGAATGGCATGGCACCGCATGGCACGGCATGGCATGGCACGGCATGGCACGGCATGGCACCGGCATGGCACGGCATGGCACCGGCATGGCACGGCATGGCACCGGCATGGCACGGCATAGCACGGCATGGCACCGGCATGGCACGGCATGGCACCGGCATGGCACGGCATGGCACCGGCATGGCACGGCATGGCACGGCATGGCACGGCATGGCACGGCATGGCACGGCATGGCACGGCATGGCACGGCATGGCACGGCATGGCACGGCATGGCACGGCATGGCACGGCATGGCACGGCATTGAATGGCATGGAATGGCATGGAATGGCATGGAATGGCATGGAATGGCATGGAATGGCATGGAATGGCATGGAATGGCATGGAATGGCATGGAATGGCATGGAATGGCATGGAATGGCATGGAATGGCATGGAATGGCATGGAATGGCATGGAATGGCATGGAATGGCATGGAATGGCATGGAATGGCATGGAATGGCATGGAATGGCATGGAATGGCATGGCACCGCATGGCACGGCATGGCATGGCACGGCATGGCACGGCATGGCACCGGCATGGCACGGCATGGCACGGCATTGAATGGCATGGAATGGCATGGAATGGCATGGAATGGCATGGAATGGCATGGAATGGCATGGAATGGCATGGCACCGCATGGCACGGCATGGCATGGCACGGCATGGCACGGCATGGCACCGGCATGGCACGGCATGGCACCGGCATGGCACGGCATAGCACGGCATGGCACCGGCATGGCACGGCATGGCACCGGCATGGCACGGCATGGCACCGGCATGGCACGGCATGGCACCGGCATGGCACGGCATGGCACGGCATGGCACCGGCATGGCACGGCATGGCACCGGCATGGCACGGCATGGCACGGCATGGCACCGGCATGGCACGGCATGGCACCGGCATGGCACGGCATGGCACCGGCATGGCACGGCATGGCACCGGCATGGCACGGCATGGCACCGGCATGGCACGGCATGGCACCGGCATGGCACGGCATGGCACGGCATGGCACGGCATTGAATGGCATGGAATGGCATGGAATGGCATGGAATGGCATGGAATGGCATGGAATGGCATGGAATGGCATGGAATGGCATGGAATGGCATGGAATGGCATGGAATGGCATGGAATGGCATGGAATGGCATGGAATGGCATGGAATGGCATGGAATGGCATGGAATGGCATGGAATGGCATGGCACCGGCATGGCACGGCATGGCACGGCATGGCACCGGCATGGCACCGGCATGGCACCGGCATGGCACGGCATGGCACGGGCATGGCACGGCATGGCACGGCATGGCACCGGCATGGCACGGCATGGCACCGGCATGGCACGGCATGGCACGGCATGGCACCGGCATGGCACGGCATGGCACCGGCATGGCACGGCATGGCACCGGCATGGCACGGCATGGCACCGGCATGGCACGGCATGGCACCGGCATGGCACGGCATGGCACCGGCATGGCACGGCATGGCACGGCATGGCACGGCATTGAATGGCATGGAATGGCATGGAATGGCATGGAATGGCATGGAATGGCATGGAATGGCATGGAATGGCATGGAATGGCATGGAATGGCATGGAATGGCATGGAATGGCATGGAATGGCATGGAATGGCATGGAATGGCATGGAATGGCATGGAATGGCATGGAATGGCATGGAATGGCATGGAATGGCATGGAATGGCATGGAATGGCATGGAATGGCATGGAATGGCATGGAATGGCATGGAATGGCATGGAATGGCATGGAATGGCATGGAATGGCATGGAATGGCATGGAATGGCATGGAATGGCATGGAATGGCATGGAATGGCATGGCACGGCATGGCACGGCATGGCACCGGCATGGCACGGCATGGCACCGGCATGGCACGGCATGGCACGGCATGGCACGGCATTGAATGGCATGGAATGGCATTGAATGGCACGGAATGGCACGGCATGGCACGGCATGGCACCGGCATGGCACGGCATTGAATGGCATGGAATGGCATGGAATGGCATGGAATGGCATGGAATGGCATGGAATGGCATGGAATGGCATGGAATGGCATGGAATGGCATGGAATGGCATGCAATGGCATGCAATGGCATGGAATGGCATGGAATGGCATGGCACCGGCATGGCACGGCATGGCACCGGCATGGCACGGCATGGCACCGGCATGGCACGGCATGGCACCGGCATGGCACGGCATGGCACCGGCATGGCACGGCATGGCACCGGCATGGCACGGCATGGCACCGGCATGGCACGGCATGGCACCGGCATGGCACGGCATGGCACCGCATTGAGTGGCATGGAATGGCATGGAATGGCATGGACTGGCATGGACTGGCATGGAATGGCATGGAATGGCATGGAATGGCATGGAATGGCATGGAATGGCATGGAATGGCATGGAATGGCATGGAATGGCATGGAATGGCATGGCACCGGCATGGCACGGCATGGCACCGGCATGGCACGGCATGGCACCGGCATGGCACGGCATGGCACCGGCATGGCACGGCATGGCACCGGCATGGCACCGGCATGGCACGGGATGGCACCGGCATGGCACGGCATGGCACCGGCATGGCACGGCATGGCACCGGCATGGCACGGCATGGCACCGGCATGGCACGGCATGGCACCGGCATGGCACGGCATGGCACCGGCATGGCACGGCATGGCACCGGCATGGCACGGCATGGCACCGGCATGGCACGGCATGGCACCGGCATGGCACGGCATGGCACCGGCATGGCACGGCATGGCACCGGCATGGCACGGCATGGCACCGGCATGGCACCGGCATGGCACGGCATGGCACCGGCATGGCACGGCATGGCACGGCATGGCACGGCATGGCACGGCATGGCACCGGCATGGCACGGCATGGCACGGCATGGCACCGGCATGGCACGGCAAGGCACCGGCATGGCACGGCATGGCACCGGCATGGCACGGCATGGCACCGGCATGGCACGGCATGGCACCGGCATGGCACGGCATGGCACCGGCATGGCACGGCATGGCACCGGCATGGCACGGCATGGCACCGGCATGGCACGGCATGGCACCGGCATGGCACGGCATGGCACCGGCATGGCACGGCATGGAATGGCATGGAATGGCATGGAATGGCATGGAATGGCATGGAATGGCATGGAATGGCATGGAATGGCATGGAATGGCATGGAATGGCATGGAATGGCATGGAATGGCATGGAATGGCATGGAATGGCATGCAATGGCATGGAATGGCATGGAATGGCATGGAATGGCATGGAATGGCATGGAATGGCATGGAATGGCATGGCACCGGCATGGCACGGCATGGCACCGGCATGGCACGGCATGGCACCGGCATGGCACGGCATGGCACCGGCATGGCACGGCATGGCACCGGCATGGCACGGCATGGCACCGGCATGGCACGGCATGGCATCGGCATGGCACGGCATGGCACCGGCATGGCACGGCATGGCACCGGCATGGCACGGCATGGCACCGGCATGGCACGGCATGGCACCGCATTGAGTGGCATGGAATGGCATGGACTGGCATGGACTGGCATGGACTGGCATGGAATGGCATGGAATGGCATGGAATGGCATGGAATGGCATGGAATGGCATGGAATGGCATGGAATGGCATGGAATGGCATGGCACCGGCATGGCACGGCATGGCACCGGCATGGCACGGCATGGCACCGGCATGGCACGGCATGGCACCGGCATGGCACGGCATGGCACCGGCATGGCACCGGCATGGCACGGGATGGCACCGGCATGGCACGGCATGGCACCGGCATGGCACGGCATGGCACCGGCATGGCACGGCATGGCACCGGCATGGCACGGCATGGCACCGGCATGGCACGGCATGGCACCGGCATGGCACGGCATGGCACCGGCATGGCACGGCATGGCACCGGCATGGCACGGCATGGCACCGGCATGGCACGGCATGGCACCGGCATGGCACCGGCATGGCACGGCATGGCACCGGCATGGCACGGCATGGCACGGCATGGCACGGCATGGCACCGGCATGGCACGGCATGGCACGGCATGGCACCGGCATGGCACGGCAAGGCACCGGCATGGCACGGCATGGCACCGGCATGGCACGGCATGGCACCGGCATGGCACGGCATGGCACCGGCATGGCACGGCATGGCACCGGCATGGCACGGCATGGCACCGGCATGGCACGGCATGGCACCGGCATGGCACGGCATGGCACCGGCATGGCACGGCATGGCACCGGCATGGCACGGCATGGAATGGCATGGCACCGGCATGGCACGGCATGGCACCGGCATGGCACGGCATGGCACGGCATGGCACGGCATGGCACCGGCATGGCACGGCATGGCACGGCATGGCACGGCATGGCACGGCATGGCACGGCATGGCACGGCATTGAATGGCATGGAATGGCATGGAATGGCATGGAATGGCATGGAATGGCATGGACTGGGATGGACTGGCATGGAATGGCATGGAATGGCATGGAATGGCATGGAATGGCATGGAATGGCATGGAATGGCATGGAATGGCATGGAATGGCATGGAATGGCATGGAATGGCATGGAATGGCATGGAATGGCATGGAATGGCATGGCACCGGCATGGCAAGGCATGGCACCGGCATGGCACGGCATGGCACCGGCGTGGCACGGCATGGCACCGGCATGGCACGGCATGGCACCGGCATGGCACGGCATGGCACGGCATGGCACCGGCATGGCACGGCATGGCACCGGCATGGCACGGCATGGCACCGGCATGGCACCGGCATGGCACGGCATGGCACCGGCATGGCACGGCATGGCACCGGCATGGCACGGCATGGCACGGCATGGCACGGCATGGCACCGGCATGGCACGGCAAGGCACCGGCATGGCACGGCATGGCACCGGCATGGCACGGCATGGCACCGGCATGGCACGGCATGGCACCGGCATGGCACGGCATGGCACCGGCATGGCACGGCATGGCACCGGCATGGCACGGCATGGAATGGCATGGCACGGCATGGAATGGCATGGCACGGCATGGAATGGCATGGCACGGCATAGAATGGCATGGCACGGCATGGAATGGCATGGAATGGCATGGAATGGCATGGAATGGCATGGAATGGCATGGAATGGCATGGAATGGCATGGAATGGCATGGAATGGCATGGAATGGCATGGAATGGCATGGAATGGCATGGAATGGCATGGAATGGCATGGAATGGCATGGAATGGCATGGAATGGCATGGAATGGCATGGAATGGCATGGAATGGCATGGAATGGCATGGAATGGCATGGAATGGCATGGAATGGCATGGAATGGCATGGAATGGCATGGAATGGCATGGAATGGCATGGAATGGCATGGAATGGCATGGAATGGCATGGAATGGCATGGAATGGCATGGAATGGCATGGAATGGCATGGAATGGCATGGAATGGCATGGAATGGCATGGAATGGCATGGAATGGCATGGAATGGCATGGAATGGCATGGAATGGCATGGAATGGCATGGAATGGCATGGAATGGCATGGAATGGCATGGAATGGCATGGAATGGCATGGAATGGCATGGCACCGCATGGCACGGCATGGCATGGCACGGCATGGCACGGCATGGCACGGCATGGCACGACATGGCACCGGCATGGCACGGCATGGCACCGGCATGGCACGGCATGGCACCGGCATGGCACGGCATAGCACGGCATGGCACCGGCATGGCACGGCATGGCACCGGCATGGCACGGCATGGCACCGGCATGGCACGGCATGGCACGGCATGGCACCGGCATGGCACGGCATGGCACCGGCATGGCACGGCATGGCACCGGCATGGCACGGCATGGCACCGGCATGGCACGGCATGGCACCGGCATGGCACGGCATGGCACGGCATGGAATGGCATGGAATGGCATGGAATGGCATGGAATGGCATGGAATGGCATGGAATGGCATGGAATGGCATGGAATGGCATGGAATGGCATGGAATGGCATGGAATGGCATGGAATGGCATGGAATGGCATGGAATGGCATGGAATGGCATGGAATGGCATGGAATGGCATGGAATGGCATGGAATGGCATGGAATGGCATGGAATGGCATGGAATGGCATGGAATGGCATGGAATGGCATGGAATGGCATGGAATGGCATGGAATGGCATGGAATGGCATGGAATGGCATGGAATGGCATGGAATGGCATGGAATGGCATGGAATGGCATGGAATGGCATGGAATGGCATGGAATGGCATGGAATGGCATGGAATGGCATGGAATGGCATGGAATGGCATGGAATGGCATGGAATGGCATGGAATGGCATGGAATGGCATGGAATGGCATGGAATGGCATGGAATGGCATGGCACCGCATGGCACGGCATGGCATGGCACGGCATGGCACGGCATGGCACGGCATGGCACGACATGGCACCGGCATGGCACGGCATGGCACCGGCATGGCACGGCATGGCACCGGCATGGCACGGCATAGCACGGCATGGCACCGGCATGGCACGGCATGGCACCGGCATGGCACGGCATGGCACCGGCATGGCACGGCATGGCACGGCATGGCACCGGCATGGCACGGCATGGCACCGGCATGGCACGGCATGGCACCGGCATGGCACGGCATGGCACCGGCATGGCACGGCATGGCACCGGCATGGCACGGCATGGCACCGGCATGGCACGGCATGGCACCGGCATGGCACGGCATGGCACCGGCATGGCACGGCATGGAATGGCATGGAATGGCATGGAATGGCATGGAATGGCATGGAATGGCATGGAATGGCATGGAATGGCATGGAATGGCATGGAATGGCATGGAATGGCATGGAATGGCATGGAATGGCATGGAATGGCATGGAATGGCATGGAATGGCATGGAATGGCATGGAATGGCATGGAATGTCATGGAATGACATGGAATGGCATGGAATGACATGGAATGACATGGAATGGCATGGCACCGCATGGCACGGCATGGCACGGCATGGCACGGCATGGCACCGGCATGGCACGGCATGGCACCGGCATGGCACGGCATGGCACGGCATGGCACCGGCATGGCACGGCATGGCACCGGCATGGCACGGCATGGCACCGGCATGGCACGGCATGGCACCGGCATGGCACCGGCATGGCACCGGCATGGCACCGGCATGGCACGGCATGGAATGGCATGGCACGGCATGGAATGGCATGGCACGGCATGGAATGGCATGGAATGGCATGGAATGGCATGGAATGGCATGGAATGGCATGGAATGGCATGGAATGGCATGGAATGGCATGGAATGGCATGGAATGGCATGGAATGGCATGGAATGGCATGGAATGGCATGGAATGGCATGGAATGGCATGGAATGGCATGGAATGGCATGGAATGGCATGGAATGGCATGGAATGGCATGGAATGGCATGGAATGGCATGGCACCGGCATGGCACGGCATGGCACGGCATGGCACCGGCATGGCACCGGCATGGCACGGCATGGCACCGGCATGGCACGGCATGGCACGGCATGGCACCTGCATGGCACGGCATGGCACCGGCATGGCACGGCATGGCACGGCATGGCACCGGCATGGCACGGCATGGCACGGCATGGCACCGGCATGGCACGGCATGGCACCGGCATGGCACGGCATGGCACCGGCATGGCACGGCATGGCACCGGCATGGCACGGCATGGCACCGGCATGGCACGGCATGGCACCGGCATGGCACGGCATGGCACGGCATTGAATGGCATGGAATGGCATGGAATGGCATGGAATGGCATGGCACCGCATGGCACGGCATGGCATGGCACGGCATGGCACGGCATGGCACGGCATGGCACGACATGGCACCGGCATGGCACGGCATGGCACCGGCATGGCACGGCATGGCACCGGCATGGCACGGCATAGCACGGCATGGCACCGGCATGGCACGGCATGGCCCCGGCATGGCACGGCATGGCACCGGCATGGCACGGCATGGCACGGCATGGCACCGGCATGGCACGGCATGGCACCGGCATGGCACGGCATGGCACCGGCATGGCACGGCATGGCACCGGCATGGCACGGCATGGCACCGGCATGGCACGGCATGGCACGGCATGGCACGGCATGGCACGGCATGGCACGGCATTGAATGGCATGGAATGGCATGGAATGGCATGGAATGGCATGGAATGGCATGGACTGGGATGGACTGGCATGGAATGGCATGGAATGGCATGGAATGGCATGGAATGGCATGGAATGGCATGGAATGGCATGGAATGGCATGGAATGGCATGGAATGGCATGGAATGGCATGGAATGGCATGGAATGGCATGGCACCGGCATGGCACGGCATGGCACCGGCATGGCACGGCATGGCACCGGCGTGGCACGGCATGGCACCGGCATGGCACGGCATGGCACCGGCATGGCACGGCATGGCACCGGCATGGCACCGGCATGGCACGGCATGGCACCGGCATGGCACGGCATGGCACCGGCATGGCACGGCATGGCACCGGCATGGCACGGCATGGCACCGGCATGGCACGGCATGGCACCGGCATGGCACGGCATGGCACCGCATTGAGTGGCATGGAATGGCATGGACTGGCATGGACTGGCATGGACTGGCATGGAATGGCATGGAATGGCATGGAATGGCATGGAATGGCATGGAATGGCATGGAATGGCATGGAATGGCATGGAATGGCATGGCACCGGCATGGCACGGCATGGCACCGGCATGGCACGGCATGGCACCGGCATGGCACGGCATGGCACCGGCATGGCACGGCATGGCACCGGCATGGCACCGGCATGGCACGGGATGGCACCGGCATGGCACGGCATGGCACCGGCATGGCACGGCATGGCACCGGCATGGCACGGCATGGCACCGGCATGGCACGGCATGGCACCGGCATGGCACGGCATGGCACCGGCATGGCACGGCATGGCACCGGCATGGCACGGCATGGCACCGGCATGGCACGGCATGGCACCGGCATGGCACCGGCATGGCACGGCATGGCACCGGCATGGCACGGCATGGCACGGCATGGCACGGCATGGCACCGGCATGGCACGGCATGGCACGGCATGGCACCGGCATGGCACGGCAAGGCACCGGCATGGCACGGCATGGCACCGGCATGGCACGGCATGGCACCGGCATGGCACGGCATGGCACCGGCATGGCACGGCATGGCACCGGCATGGCACGGCATGGCACCGGCATGGCACGGCATGGCACCGGCATGGCACGGCATGGCACCGGCATGGCACGGCATGGCACCGGCATGGCACGGCATGGCACCGGCATGGCACGGCATGGCACCGGCATGGCACGGCATGGCACCGGCATGGCACGGCATGGCACCGGCATGGCACGGCATGGAATGGCATGGCACCGGCATGGCACCGGCATGGCACGGCATGGCACCGGCATGGCACGGCATGGAATGGCATGGCACGGCATGGAATGGCATGGCACGGCATGGAATGGCATGGCACGGCATAGAATGGCATGGAATGGCATGGAATGGCATGGAATGGCATGGAATGGCATGGAATGGCATGGAATGGCATGGAATGGCATGGAATGGCATGGAATGGCATGGAATGGCATGGCACCGGCATGGCACGGCATGGCACGGCATGGCACCGGCATGGCACCGGCATGGCACGGCATGGCACCGGCATGGCACGGCATGGCACCGGCATGGCACGGCATGGCACGGCATGGCACGGCATGGCACGGCATGGCACGGCATGGCACGGCATGGCACGGCATGGCACGGCATGGCACGGCATGGCACGGCATGGCACGGCATGGCACGGCATTGAATGGCATGGAATGGCATGGAATGGCATGGAATGGCATGGAATGGCATGGAATGGCATGGAATGGCATGGAATGGCATGGAATGGCATGGAATGGCATGGAATGGCATGGAATGGCATGGAATGGCATGGAATGGCATGGAATGGCATGGAATGGCATGGAATGGCATGGAATGGCATGGCACGGCATGGCACCGGCATGGCACGGCAAGGCACCGGCATGGCACGGCATGGCACCGGCATGGCACGGCATGGCACCGGCATGGCACGGCATGGCACCGGCATGGCACGGCATGGCACCGGCATGGCACGGCATGGCACCGGCATGGCACGGCATGGCACCGGCATGGCACGGCATGGAATGGCATGGCACGGCATGGAATGGCATGGCACGGCATGGAATGGCATGGCACGGCATGGAATGGCATCGAATGGCATGGAATGGCATGGAATGGCATGGAATGGCATGGAATGGCATGGAATGGCATGGAATGGCATGCAATGGCATGGAATGGCATGGAATGGCATGGAATGGCATGGAATGGCATGGAATGGCATGGAATGGCATGGAATGGCATGGCACCGGCATGGCACGGCATGGAATGGCATGGCACCGGCATGGCACGGCATGGCACGGCATGGCACCGGCATGGCACGGCATGGCACCGGCATGGCACGGCATGGCACCGGCATGGCACCGGCATGGCACGGGATGGCACCGGCATGGCACGGCATGGCACCGGCATGGCACGGCATGGCACCGGCATGGCACGGCATGGCACCGGCATGGCACGGCAAGGCACCGGCATGGCACGGCATGGCACCGGCATGGCACGGCATGGCACCGGCATGGCACGGCATGGCACCGGCATGGCACGGCATGGCACCGGCATGGCACGGCATGGCACCGGCATGGCACGGCATGGAATGGCATGGCACGGCATGGAATGGCATGGCACGGCATAGAATGGCATGGCACGGCATGGAATGGCATGGAATGGCATGGAATGGCATGGAATGGCATGGAATGGCATGGAATGGCATGGAATGGCATGGAATGGCATGGAATGGCATGGAATGGCATGGAATGGCATGGAATGGCATGGAATGGCATGGAATGGCATGGAATGGCATGGAATGGCATGGAATGGCATGGAATGGCATGGAATGGCATGGAATGGCATGGAATGGCATGGAATGGCATGGAATGGCATGGAATGGCATGGAATGGCATGGAATGGCATGGAATGGCATGGAATGGCATGGAATGGCATGGAATGGCATGGCACCGGCATGGCACGGCATGGCACCGGCATGGCACGGCATGGCACCGGCATGGCACGGCATGGCACCGGCATGGCACGGCATGGCACCGGCATGGCACGGCATGGCACCGGCATGGCACGGCATGGCACCGGCATGGCACGGCATGGCACCGGCATGGCACGGCATGGCACCGGCATGGCACGGCATGGCACCGGCATGGCACGGCATGGCACCGGCATGGCACGGCATGGAACCGGCATGGCACGGCATGGCACCGGCATGGCACGGCATGGCACCGGCATGGCACGGCATGGCACCGGCATGGCACGGCATGGCACCGGCATGGCACGGCATGGCACCGGCATGGCACGGCACCGGCATGGCACGGCATGGCACCGGCATGGCACGGCATGGCACCGGCATGGCACGGCATGGCACGGCATGGCACGGCATGGCACCGGCATGGCACGGCATGGCACCGGCATGGCACGGCATGGCACCGGCATGGCACGGCATGGCACCGGCATGGCACGGCATGGCACCGGCATGGCACGGCATGGCACCGGCATGGCACGGCATGGCACCGGCATGGCACGGCATGGCACCGGCATGGCACGGCATGGAATGGCATGGCACGGCATGGAATGGCATGGCACGGCATGGAATGGCATGGCACGGCATAGAATGGCATGGAATGGCATGGAATGGCATGGAATGGCATGGAATGGCATGGAATGGCATGGAATGGCATGGAATGGCATGGAATGGCATGGAATGGCATGGAATGGCATGGAATGGCATGGAATGGCATGGCACCGGCATGGCACGGCATGGCACGGCATGGCACCGGCATGGCACGGCATGGCACCGGCATGGCACGGCATGGCACCGGCATGGCACGGCATGGCACGGCATGGCACGGCATTGAATGGCATGGAATGGCACGGCATTGATTGGCATGGAATGGCATGGAATGGCATGGCACCGCATGGCACGGCATGGCATGGCACGGCATGGCACGGCATGGCATGGCACGGCATGGCACGGCATGGCACCGGCATGGCACGGCATGGCACCGGCATGGCACGGCATAGCACGGCATAGCACGGCATGGCACGGCATGGCACCGGCATGGCACGGCATGGCACGGCATGGCACGGCATGGCACGGCATGGCACGGCATGGCACGGCATGGCACGGCATGGCACGGCATTGAATGGCATGGAATGGCATGGAATGGCATGGAATGGCATGGAATGGCATGGAATGGCATGGAATGGCATGGAATGGCATGGAATGGCATGGAATGGCATGGAATGGCATGGAATGGCATGGAATGGCATGGAATGGCATGGAATGGCATGGAATGGCATGGAATGGCATGGAATGGCATGGAATGGCATGGAATGGCATGGAATGGCATGGAATGGCATGGAATGGCATGGAATGGCATGGAATGGCATGGAATGGCATGGAATGGCATGGCACGGCATGGCACCGGCATGGCACGGCAAGGCACCGGCATGGCACGGCATGGCACCGGCATGGCACGGCATGGCACCGGCATGGCACGGCATGGCACCGGCATGGCACGGCATGGCACCGGCATGGCACGGCATGGCACCGGCATGGCACGGCATGGAATGGCATGGCACGGCATGGAATGGCATGGCACGGCATGGAATGGCATGGCACGGCATGGAATGGCATGGCACGGCATGGAATGGCATCGAATGGCATGGAATGGCATGGAATGGCATGGAATGGCATGGAATGGCATGGAATGGCATGGAATGGCATGGAATGGCATGGAATGGCATGGAATGGCATGGAATGGCATGGAATGGCATGGAATGGCATGCAATGGCATGGAATGGCATGGAATGGCATGGAATGGCATGGAATGGCATGGAATGGCATGGAATGGCATGGCACCGGCATGGCACGGCATGGAATGGCATGGCACCGGCATGGCACGGCATGGCACGGCATGGCACCGGCATGGCACGGCATGGCACCGGCATGGCACGGCATGGCACCGGCATGGCACCGGCATGGCACGGGATGGCACCGGCATGGCACGGCATGGCACCGGCATGGCACGGCATGGCACCGGCATGGCACGGCATGGCACCGGCATGGCACGGCATGGCACCGGCATGGCACGGCATGGCACCGGCATGGCACGGCATGGCACCGGCATGGCACGGCATGGAATGGCATGGAATGGCATGGAATGGCATGGAATGGCATGGAATGGCATGGAATGGCATGGAATGGCATGGCACCGGCATGGCACGGCATGGCACCGGCATGGCACGGCATGGCACCGGCATGGCACGGCATGGCACCGGCATGGCACGGCATGGCACCGGCATGGCACGGCATGGCACCGGCATGGCACGGCATGGCACCGGCATGGCACGGCATGGCACCGGCATGGCACGGCATGGCACCGGCATGGCACGGCATGGCACCGGCATGGCACGGCATGGCACCGGCATGGCACGGCATGGCACCGGCATGGCACGGCATGGCACCGGCATGGCACGGCATGGCACCGGCATGGCACGGCATGGCACCGGCATGGCACGGCATGGCACCGGCATGGCACGGCATGGCACGGCATGGCACGGCATGGCACCGGCATGGCACGGCATGGCACCGGCATGGCACGGCATGGCACCGGCATGGCACGGCATGGCACCGGCATGGCACGGCATGGCACCGGCATGGCACGGCATGGCACCGGCATGGCACGGCATGGCACCGGCATGGCACGGCATGGCACCGGCATGGCACGGCATGGCACCGGCATGGCACGGCATGGCACCGGCATGGCACGGCATGGCACCGGCATGGCACGGCATGGCACCGGCATGGCACCGGCATGGCACGGCATGGCACCGGCATGGCACGGCATGGCACCGGCATGGCACCGGCATGGCACGGCATGGCACCGGCATGGCACGGCATGGCACCGGCATGGCACGGCATGGCACCGGCATGGCACGGCATGGCACGGCATGGCACCGGCATGGCACGGCAAGGCACCGGCATGGCACGGCATGACACCGGCATGGCACGGCATGGCACCGGCATGGCACGGCATGGCACCGGCATGGCACGGCATGGCACCGGCATGGCACGGCATGGAATGGCATGGCACGGCATGGAATGGCATGGCACGGCATAGAATGGCATGGCACGGCATGGAATGGCATGGAATGGCATGGAATGGCATGGAATGGCATGGAATGGCATGGAATGGCATGGAATGGCATGGAATGGCATGGAATGGCATGGAATGGCATGGAATGGCATGGAATGGCATGGAATGGCATGGAATGGCATGGAATGGCATGGAATGGCATGGAATGGCATGGAATGGCATGGAATGGCATGCAATGGCATGGAATGGCATGGAATGGCATGGAATGGCATGGAATGGCATGGAATGGCATGGAATGGCATGGAATGGCATGGAATGGCATGGCACCGGCATGGCACGGCATGGCACCGGCATGGCACGGCATGGCACCGGCATGGCACGGCATGGCACCGGCATGGCACGGCATGGCACCGGCATGGCACGGCATGGCACCGGCATGGCACGGCATGGCACCGGCATGGCACGGCATGGCACCGGCATGGCACGGCATGGCACCGGCATGGCACGGCATGGCACCGGCATGGCACGGCATGGCACCGGCATGGCACGGCATGGCACCGGCATGGCACGGCATGGCACCGGCATGGCACGGCACCGGCATGGCACGGCATGGCACCGGCATGGCACGGCATGGCACCGGCATGGCACGGCATGGCACGGCATGGCACGGCATGGCACCGGCATGGCACGGCATGGCACCGGCATGGCACGGCATGGCACCGGCATGGCACGGCATGGCACCGGCATGGCACGGCATGGCACCGGCATGGCACGGCATGGAATGGCATGGCACGGCATGGAATGGCATGGAATGGCATGGAATGGCATGGAATGGCATGGAATGGCATGGAATGGCATGGAATGGCATGGAATGGCATGGAATGGCATGGAATGGCATGGAATGGCATGGAATGGCATGGAATGGCATGGAATGGCATGGAATGGCATGGAATGGCATGGAATGGCATGGAATGGCATGGAATGGCATGGAATGGCATGGAATGGCATGGAATGGCATGGAATGGCATGGAATGGCATGGAATGGCATGGAATGGCATGGAATGGCATGGAATGGCATGGAATGGCATGGAATGGCATGGAATGGCATGGAATGGCATGGAATGGCATGGAATGGCATGGAATGGCATGGAATGGCATGGAATGGCATGGAATGGCATGGAATGGCATGGAATGGCATGGAATGGCATGGAATGGCATGGAATGGCATGGAATGGCATGGAATGGCATGGAATGGCATGGAATGGCATGGAATGGCATGGAATGGCATGGAATGGCATGGAATGGCATGGAATGGCATGGAATGGCATGGAATGGCATGGAATGGCATGGAATGGCATGGCACCGGCATGGCACGGCATGGCACGGCATGGCACCGGCATGGCACCGGCATGGCACGGCATGGCACGGCATGGCACCGGCATGGCACGGCATGGCACCGGCATGGCACGGCATGGCACGGCATGGCACCGGCATGGCACCGGCATGGCACGGCATGGCACCGGCATGGCACCGGCATGGCACGGCATGGCACCGGCATGGCACGGCATGGCACGGCATGGCACGGCATTGAATGGCATGGAATGGCACGGCATTGAATGGCATGGAATGGCATGGAATGGCATGGCACCGCATGGCACGGCATGGCATGGCACCGGCATGGCACGGCATGGCACCGGCATGGCACGGCATGGCACCGGCATGGCACGGCATGGCACCGGCATGGCACGGCATAGCACGGCATGGCACCGGCATGGCACGGCATGGCACCGGCATGGCACGGCATGGCACGGCATGGCACGGCATGGCACGGCATGGCACGGCATGGCACGGCATGGCACGGCATGGCACGGCATGGCACGGCATGGCACGGCATGGCACGGCATGGCACGGCATGGCACGGCATGGCACGGCATTGAATGGCATGGAATGGCATGGAATGGCATGGAATGGCATGGAATGGCATGGAATGGCATGGAATGGCATGGAATGGCATGGAATGGCATGGAATGGCATGGAATGGCATGGAATGGCATGGAATGGCATGGAATGGCATGGAATGGCATGGAATGGCATGGAATGGCATGGAATGGCATGGAATGGCATGGAATGGCATGGAATGGCATGGAATGGCATGGAATGGCATGGAATGGCATGGAATGGCATGGAATGGCATGGAATGGCATGGAATGGCATGGAATGGCATGGAATGGCATGGAATGGCATGGAATGGCATGGAATGGCATGGAATGGCATGGAATGGCATGGAATGGCATGGAATGGCATGGAATGGCATGGAATGGCATGGAATGGCATGGAATGGCATGGAATGGCATGGAATGGCATGGCACCGGCATGGAATGGCATGGCACCGGCATGGCACGGCATGGCACGGCATGGCACCGGCATGGCACCGGCATGGCACGGCATGGCACCGGCATGGCACGGCATGGCACCGGCATGGCACGGCATGGCACGGCATGGCACCGGCATGGCACGGCATGGCACCGGCATGGCACCGGCATGGCACGGCATGGCACCGGCATGGCACGGCATGGCACGGCATTGAATGGCATGGAATGGCATGGAATGGCATGGAATGGCATGGAATGGCATGGCACCGCATGGCACGGCATGGCATGGCACGGCATGGCACGGCATGGCACCGGCATGGCACGGCATGGCACGGCATTGAATGGCATGGAATGGCATGGAATGGCATGGAATGGCATGGAATGGCATGGAATGGCATGGAATGGCATGGAATGGCATGGAATGGCATGGAATGGCATGGAATGGCATGGCACCGCATGGCACGGCATGGCATGGCACGGCATGGCACGGCATGGCACCGGCATGGCACGGCATGGCACCGGCATGGCACGGCATAGCACGGCATGGCACCGGCATGGCACGGCATGGCACCGGCATGGCACGGCATGGCACCGGCATGGCACGGCATGGCACCGGCATGGCACGGCATGGCACCGGCATGGCACGGCATGGCACGGCATGGCACCGGCATGGCACGGCATGGCACCGGCATGGCACGGCATGGCACCGGCATGGCACGGCATGGCACCGGCATGGCACGGCATGGCACCGGCATGGCACGGCATGGCACCGGCATGGCACGGCATGGCACCGGCATGGCACGGCATGGCACCGGCATGGCACGGCATGGCACCGGCATGGGACGGCATGGCACCGGCATGGGACGGCATGGCACGGCATGGCACGGCATGGCACGGCATGGCACGGCATGGCACGGCATGGCACGGCATGGCACGGCATGGCACGGCATGGCACGGCATGGCACGGCATGGCACGGCATGGCACGGCATGGCACGGCATGGCACGGCATGGCACGGCATGGCACGGCATGGCACCGGCATGGCACGGCATGGCACCGGCATGGCACGGCATGGCACCGGCATGGCACGGCATGGCACCGGCATGGCACGGCATGGCACCGGCATGGCACGGCATGGCACCGGCATGGCACGGCATGGCACGGCATTGAATGGCATGGAATGGCATGGAATGGCATGGAATGGCATGGAATGGCATGGAATGGCATGGAATGGCATGGAATGGCATGGAATGGCATGGAATGGCATGGAATGGCATGGAATGGCATGGAATGGCATGGAATGGCATGGAATGGCATGGAATGGCATGGAATGGCATGGAATGGCATGGAATGGCATGGAATGGCATGGAATGGCATGGAATGGCATGGAATGGCATGGAATGGCATGGAATGGCATGGAATGGCATGGAATGGCATGGAATGGCATGGAATGGCATGGAATGGCATGGAATGGCATGGAATGGCATGGAATGGCATGGCACGGCATGGCACGGCATGGCACCGGCATGGCACGGCATGGCACCGGCATGGCACGGCATGGCACGGCATGGCACGGCATGGCACCGGCATGGCACGGCATGGCACGGCATTGAATGGCATGGAATGGCATTGAATGGCACGGAATGGCACGGCATGGCACGGCATGGCACCGGCATGGCACGGCATTGAATGGCATGGAATGGCATGGAATGGCATGGAATGGCATGGAATGGCATGGAATGGCATGGAATGGCATGGAATGGCATGGAATGGCATGGAATGGCATGCAATGGCATGGAATGGCATGGAATGGCATGGAATGGCATGGAATGGCATGGAATGGCATGGCACCGGCATGGCACGGCATGGCACCGGCATGGCACGGCATGGCACCGGCATGGCACGGCATGGCACCGGCATGGCACGGCATGGCACCGGCATGGCACGGCATGGCACCGGCATGGCACGGCATGGCACCGCATTGAGTGGCATGGAATGGCATGGAATGGCATGGACTGGCATGGACTGGCATGGAATGGCATGGAATGGCATGGAATGGCATGGAATGGCATGTAATGGCATGGAATGGCATGGAATGGCATGGAATGGCATGGCACCGGCATGGCACGGCATGGCACCGGCATGGCACGGCATGGCACCGGCATGGCACGGCATGGCACCGGCATGGCACGGCATGGCACCGGCATGGCACCGGCATGGCACGGGATGGCACCGGCATGGCACGGCATGGCACCGGCATGGCACGGCATGGCACCGGCATGGCACGGCATGGCACCGGCATGGCACGGCATGGCACCGGCATGGCACGGCATGGCACCGGCATGGCACGGCATGGCACCGGCATGGCACGGCATGGCACCGGCATGGCACGGCATGGCACCGGCATGGCACGGCATGGCACCGGCATGGCACGGCATGGCACCGGCATGGCACGGCATGGCACCGGCATGGCACGGCATGGCACCGGCATGGCACCGGCATGGCACGGCATGGCACCGGCATGGCACGGCATGGCACGGCATGGCACGGCATGGCACCGGCATGGCACGGCATGGCACGGCATGGCACCGGCATGGCACGGCAAGGCACCGGCATGGCACGGCATGGCACCGGCATGGCACGGCATGGCACCGGCATGGCACGGCATGGCACCGGCATGGCACGGCATGGCACCGGCATGGCACGGCATGGCACCGGCATGGCACGGCATGGCACCGGCATGGCACGGCATGGCACCGGCATGGCACGGCATGGCACCGGCATGGCACGGCATGGCACCGGCATGGCACGGCATGGCACCGGCATGGCACGGCATGGCACCGGCATGGCACGGCATGGCACCGGCATGGCACGGCATGGCACCGGCATGGCACGGCATGGCACCGGCATGGGACGGCATGGCACGGCATGGCACGGCATGGCACGGCATGGCACGGCATGGCACGGCATGGCACGGCATGGCACGGCATGGCACGGCATGGCACGGCATTGAATGGCATGGAATGGCATGGAATGGCATGGAATGGCATGGAATGGCATGGAATGGCATGGAATGGCATGGAATGGCATGGAATGGCATGGAATGGCATGGAATGGCATGGAATGGCATGGAATGGCATGGAATGGCATGGAATGGCATGGAATGGCATGGAATGGCATGGAATGGCATGGAATGGCATGGAATGGCATGGAATGGCATGGAATGGCATGGAATGGCATGGAATGGCATGGAATGGCATGGCACCGGCATGGCACGGCATGGCACGGCATGGCACCGGCATGGCACCGGCATGGCACGGCATGGCACCGGCATGGCACGGCATGGCACCGGCATGGCACGGCATGGCACGGCATGGCACCGGCATGGCACGGCATGGCACCGGCATGGCACGGCATGGCACGGCATGGCACCGGCATGGCACGGCATGGCACCGGCATGGCACGGCATGGCACCGGCATGGCACGGCATGGCACCGGCATGGCACGGCATGGCACCGGCATGGCACGGCATGGCACCGGCATGGCACGACATTGAATGGCATGGAATGGCATGGAATGGCATGGAATGGCATGGAATGGCATGGAATGGCATGGAATGGCATGGAATGGCATGGAATGGCATGGAATGGCATGGAATGGCATGGAATGGCATGGAATGGCATGGAATGGCATGGAATGGCATGGAATGGCATGGAATGGCATGGAATGGCATGGAATGGCATGGAATGGCATGGAATGGCATGGAATGGCATGGAATGGCATGGAATGGCATGGAATGGCATGGAATGGCATGGAATGGCATGGAATGGCATGGAATGGCATGGAATGGCATGGAATGGCATGGAATGGCATGGAATGGCATGGAATGGCATGGAATGGCATGGAATGGCATGGAATGGCATGGAATGGCATGGAATGGCATGGAATGGCATGGAATGGCATGGCACGGCATGGCACGGCATGGCACCGGCATGGCACGGCATGGCACCGGCATGGCACGGCATGGCACGGCATGGCACCGGCATGGCACGGCATGGCACCGGCATGGCACGGCATGGCACGGCATTGAATGGCATGGAATGGCATTGAATGGCACGGAATGGCACGGCATGGCACGGCATGGCACGGCATGGCACCGGCATGGCACGGCATTGAATGGCATGGAATGGCATGGAATGGCATGGAATGGCATGGAATGGCATGGAATGGCATGGAATGGCATGGAATGGCATGGAATGGCATGGAATGGCATGGAATGGCATGGAATGGCATGGCACCGGCATGGCACGGCATGGCACCGGCATGGCACGGCATGGCACCGGCATGGCACGGCATGGCACCGGCATGGCACGGCATGGCACCGGCATGGCACGGCATGGCACCGGCATGGCACGGCATGGCACCGGCATGGCACGGCATGGCACCGCATTGAGTGGCATGGAATGGCATGGAATGGCATGGACTGGCATGGACTGGCATGGAATGGCATGGAATGGCATGGAATGGCATGGAATGGCATGGAATGGCATGGAATGGCATGGCACCGGCATGGCACGGCATGGCACCGGCATGGCACGGCATGGCACCGGCATGGCACGGCATGGCACCGGCATGGCACGGCATGGCACCGGCATGGCACGGCATGGCACCGGCATGGCACGGCATGGCACCGGCATGGCACGGCATGGCACCGGCATGGCACGGCATGGCACCGCATTGAGTGGCATGGAATGGCATGGACTGGCATGGACTGGCATGGACTGGCATGGAATGGCATGGAATGGCATGGAATGGCATGGAATGGCATGGAATGGCATGGAATGGCATGGAATGGCATGGAATGGCATGGCACCGGCATGGCACGGCATGGCACCGGCATGGCACGGCATGGCACCGGCATGGCACGGCATGGCACCGGCATGGCACGGCATGGCACCGGCATGGCACGGCATGGCACCGGCATGGCACGGCATGGCACCGGCATGGCACCGGCATGGCACGGGATGGCACCGGCATGGCACGGCATGGCACCGGCATGGCACGGCATGGCACCGGCATGGCACGGCATGGCACCGGCATGGCACGGCATGGCACCGGCATGGCACGGCATGGCACCGGCATGGCACGGCATGGCACCGGCATGGCACGGCATGGCACCGGCATGGCACCGGCATGGCACGGCATGGCACCGGCATGGCACGGCATGGCACGGCATGGCACGGCATGGCACCGGCATGGCACGGCATGGCACGGCATGGCACCGGCATGGCACGGCAAGGCACCGGCATGGCACGGCATGGCACCGGCATGGCACGGCATGGCACCGGCATGGCACGGCATGGCACCGGCATGGCACGGCATGGCACCGGCATGGCACGGCATGGCACCGGCATGGCACGGCATGGCACCGGCATGGCACGGCATGGCACCGGCATGGCACGGCATGGCACCGGCATGGCACGGCATGGCACCGGCATGGCACGGCATGGCACCGGCATGGCACGGCATGGCACGGCATGGCACCGGCATGGCACGGCATGGAATGGCATGGCACCGGCATGGCACGGCATGGCACCGGCATGGCACGGCATGGCACCGGCATGGCACGGCATGGCACCGGCATGGCACGGCATGGCACGGCATGGCACGGCATGGCACGGCATGGCACGGCATTGAATGGCATGGAATGGCATGGAATGGCATGGAATGGCATGGAATGGCATGGACTGGGATGGACTGGCATGGAATGGCATGGAATGGCATGGAATGGCATGGAATGGCATGGAATGGCATGGAATGGCATGGAATGGCATGGAATGGCATGGAATGGCATGGAATGGCATGGAATGGCATGGAATGGCATGGAATGGCATGGAATGGCATGGAATGGCATGCAATGGCATGGAATGGCATGGAATGGCATGCAATGGCATGGAATGGCATGGAATGGCATGGAATGGCATGGAATGGCATGGAATGGCATGGAATGGCATGGAATGGCATGGCACCGCATGGCACGGCATGGCATGGCACGGCATGGCACGGCATGGCACGGCATGGCACGACATGGCACCGGCATGGCACGGCATGGCACCGGCATGGCACGGCATGGCACCGGCATGGCACGGCATAGCACGGCATGGCACCGGCATGGCACGGCATGGCACCGGCATGGCACGGCATGGCACCGGCATGGCACGGCATGGCACGGCATGGCACCGGCATGGCACGGCATGGCACCGGCATGGCACGGCATGGCACCGGCATGGCACGGCATGGCACCGGCATGGCACGGCATGGCACCGGCATGGCACGGCATGGCACCGGCATGGCACGGCATGGCACCGGCATGGCACGGCATGGCACCGGCATGGCACGGCATGGAATGGCATGGAATGGCATGGAATGGCATGGAATGGCATGGAATGGCATGGAATGGCATGGAATGGCATGGAATGGCATGGAATGGCATGGAATGGCATGGAATGGCATGGAATGGCATGGAATGGCATGGAATGGCATGGAATGTCATGGAATGACATGGAATGGCATGGAATGACATGGAATGACATGGAATGGCATGGCACCGCATGGCACGGCATGGCACGGCATGGCACGGCATGGCACCGGCATGGCACGGCATGGCACCGGCATGGCACGGCATGGCACGGCATGGCACCGGCATGGCACGGCATGGCACCGGCATGGCACGGCATGGCACCGGCATGGCACGGCATGGCACCGGCATGGCACCGGCATGGCACCGGCATGGCACCGGCATGGCACGGCATGGAATGGCATGGCACGGCATGGAATGGCATGGCACGGCATGGAATGGCATGGAATGGCATGGAATGGCATGGAATGGCATGGAATGGCATGGAATGGCATGGAATGGCATGGAATGGCATGGAATGGCATGGAATGGCATGGAATGGCATGGAATGGCATGGAATGGCATGGAATGGCATGGAATGGCATGGAATGGCATGGAATGGCATGGAATGGCATGGAATGGCATGGAATGGCATGGAATGGCATGGAATGGCATGGAATGGCATGGAATGGCATGGAATGGCATGGCACCGGCATGGCACGGCATGGCACGGCATGGCACCGGCATGGCACCGGCATGGCACGGCATGGCACCGGCATGGCACGGCATGGCACGGCATGGCACCTGCATGGCACGGCATGGCACCGGCATGGCACGGCATGGCACGGCATGGCACCGGCATGGCACGGCATGGCACGGCATGGCACCGGCATGGCACGGCATGGCACCGGCATGGCACGGCATGGCACCGGCATGGCACGGCATGGCACCGGCATGGCACGGCATGGCACCGGCATGGCACGGCATGGCACCGGCATGGCACGGCATGGCACGGCATTGAATGGCATGGAATGGCATGGAATGGCATGGAATGGCATGGCACCGCATGGCACGGCATGGCATGGCACGGCATGGCACGGCATGGCACGGCATGGCACGACATGGCACCGGCATGGCACGGCATGGCACCGGCATGGCACGGCATGGCACCGGCATGGCACGGCATAGCACGGCATGGCACCGGCATGGCACGGCATGGCCCCGGCATGGCACGGCATGGCACCGGCATGGCACGGCATGGCACGGCATGGCACCGGCATGGCACGGCATGGCACCGGCATGGCACGGCATGGCACCGGCATGGCACGGCATGGCACGGCATGGCACGGCATGGCACGGCATGGCACGGCATGGCACGGCATGGCACGGCATTGAATGGCATGGAATGGCATGGAATGGCATGGAATGGCATGGAATGGCATGGACTGGGATGGACTGGCATGGAATGGCATGGAATGGCATGGAATGGCATGGAATGGCATGGAATGGCATGGAATGGCATGGAATGGCATGGAATGGCATGGAATGGCATGGAATGGCATGGAATGGCATGGCACCGGCATGGCACGGCATGGCACCGGCATGGCACGGCATGGCACCGGCGTGGCACGGCATGGCACCGGCATGGCACGGCATGGCACCGGCATGGCACGGCATGGCACCGGCATGGCACCGGCATGGCACGGCATGGCACCGGCATGGCACGGCATGGCACCGGCATGGCACGGCATGGCACCGGCATGGCACGGCATGGCACCGGCATGGCACCGGCATGGCACGGCATGGCACCGCATTGAGTGGCATGGAATGGCATGGACTGGCATGGACTGGCATGGACTGGCATGGAATGGCATGGAATGGCATGGAATGGCATGGAATGGCATGGAATGGCATGGAATGGCATGGCACCGGCATGGCACGGCATGGCACCGGCATGGCACGGCATGGCACCGGCATGGCACGGCATGGCACCGGCATGGCACGGCATGGCACCGGCATGGCACGGCATGGCACCGGCATGGCACCGGCATGGCACGGGATGGCACCGGCATGGCACGGCATGGCACCGGCATGGCACGGCATGGCACCGGCATGGCACCGGCATGGCACGGCATGGCACGGCATGGCACGGCATGGCACGGCATGGCACGGCATGGCACGGCATGGCACGGCATGGCACGGCATGGCACGGCATGGCACGGCATGGCACGGCATGGCACGGCATGGCACGGCATGGCACGGCATGGCACGGCATTGAATGGCATGGAATGGCATGGAATGGCATGGAATGGCATGGAATGGCATGGAATGGCATGGAATGGCATGGAATGGCATGGAATGGCATGGAATGGCATGGAATGGCATGGAATGGCATGGAATGGCATGGAATGGCATGGAATGGCATGGAATGGCATGGAATGGCATGGAATGGCATGGAATGGCATGGCACGGCATGGCACCGGCATGGCACGGCAAGGCACCGGCATGGCACGGCATGGCACCGGCATGGCACGGCATGGCACGGCATGGCACCGGCATGGCACGGCATGGCACCGGCATGGCACCGGCATGGCACGGGATGGCACCGGCATGGCACGGCATGGCACCGGCATGGCACGGCATGGCACCGGCATGGCACGGCATGGCACCGGCATGGCACGGCATGGCACCGGCATGGCACGGCATGGCACCGGCATGGCACGGCATGGCACCGGCATGGCACGGCATGGCACCGGCATGGCACGGCATGGAATGGCATGGAATGGCATGGAATGGCATGGAATGGCATGGAATGGCATGGCACCGGCATGGCACGGCATGGCACCGGCATGGCACGGCATGGCACCGGCATGGCACGGCATGGCACCGGCATGGCACGGCATGGCACGGCATGGCACCGGCATGGCACGGCATGGCACCGGCATGGCACGGCATGGCACCGGCATGGCACGGCATGGCACCGGCATGGCACGGCATGGCACCGGCATGGCACGGCATGGCACCGGCATGGCACGGCATGGCACCGGCATGGCACGGCATGGCACGGCATGGCACCGGCATGGCACGGCATGGCACCGGCATGGCACGGCATGGCACCGGCATGGCACGGCATGGCACCGGCATGGCACGGCATGGCACCGGCATGGCACGGCATGGCACCGGCATGGCACGGCATGGCACCGGCATGGCACGGCATGGCACCGGCATGGCACGGCATGGCACCGGCATGGCACGGCATGGCACCGGCATGGCACCGGCATGGCACGGCATGGCACCGGCATGGCACGGCATGGCACCGGCATGGCACCGGCATGGCACGGCATGGCACCGGCATGGCACGGCATGGCACCGGCATGGCACGGCATGGCACCGGCATGGCACGGCATGGCACCGGCATGGCACGGCATGGCACCGGCATGGCACGGCATGGCACGGCATGGCACCGGCATGGCACGGCAAGGCACCGGCATGGCACGGCATGGCACCGGCATGGCACGGCATGGCACCGGCATGGCACGGCATGGCACCGGCATGGCACGGCATGGCACCGGCATGGCACGGCATGGAATGGCATGGCACGGCATGGAATGGCATGGCACGGCATAGAATGGCATGGCACGGCATGGAATGGCATGGAATGGCATGGAATGGCATGGAATGGCATGGAATGGCATGGAATGGCATGGAATGGCATGGAATGGCATGGAATGGCATGGAATGGCATGGAATGGCATGGAATGGCATGGAATGGCATGGAATGGCATGGAATGGCATGGAATGGCATGGAATGGCATGGAATGGCATGGAATGGCATGGAATGGCATGGAATGGCATGGAATGGCATGGAATGGCATGGAATGGCATGGAATGGCATGGAATGGCATGGCACCGGCATGGAATGGCATGGCACCGGCATGGAATGGCATGGCACCGGCATGGCACGGCATGGCACCGGCATGGCACGGCATGGCACCGGCATGGCACGGCATGGCACCGGCATGGCACGGCATGGCACCGGCATGGCACGGCATGGCACCGGCATGGCACGGCATGGAACCGGCATGGCACGGCATGGCACCGGCATGGCACGGCATGGCACCGGCATGGCACGGCATGGCACCGGCATGGCACGGCATGGCACGGCATGGCACCGGCATGGCACGGCATGGCACGGCATGGCACCGGCATGGCACGGCAAGGCACCGGCATGGCACCGGCATGGCACGGCATGGCACCGGCATGGCACGGCATGGCACGGCATGGCACGGCATGGCACGGCATGGCACCGGCATGGCACGGCATGGCACGGCATGGCACCGGCATGGCACGGCAAGGCACCGGCATGGAATGGCATGGAATGGCATGGCACCGGCATGGCACCGGCATGGCACCGGCATGGCACGGCATGGCACCGGCATGGCACGGCATGGCACCGGCATGGCACGGCATGGCACGGCATGGCACGGCATGGCACGGCATGGCACGGCATGGCACGGCATGGCACGGCATGGCACGGCATGGCACGGCATGGCACGGCATGGCACGGCATGGCACGGCATGGCACGGCATGGCACGGCATGGCACGGCATGGCACGGCATGGCACGGCATGGCACCGGCATGGCACGGCAAGGCACCGGCATGGAATGGCATGGAATGGCATGGCACCGGCATGGCACGGCATTGAATGGCATGGAATGGCATGGAATGGCATGGAATGGCATGGAATGGCATGGAATGGCATGGAATGGCATGGAATGGCATGGAATGGCATGGAATGGCATGGAATGGCATGGAATGGCATGGAATGGCATGGAATGGCATGGAATGGCATGGAATGGCATGGAATGGCATGGAATGGCATGGCACGGCATGGCACCGGCATGGCACGGCAAGGCACCGGCATGGCACGGCATGGCACCGGCATGGCACGGCATGGCACGGCATGGCACCGGCATGGCACGGCATGGCACCGGCATGGCACCGGCATGGCACGGCATGGCACCGGCATGGCACGGCATGGCACCGGCATGGCACGGCATGGCACCGGCATGGCACGGCATGGCACCGGCATGGCACGGCATGGCACCGGCATGGCACGGCATGGAATGGCATGGAATGGCATGGAATGGCATGGAATGGCATGGAATGGCATGGAATGGCATGGAATGGCATGGAATGGCATGGAATGGCATGGCACCGGCATGGCACGGCATGGCACCGGCATGGCACGGCATGGCACCGGCATGGCACGGCATGGCACCGGCATGGCACGGCATGGCACCGGCATGGCACGGCATGGCACCGGCATGGCACGGCATGGCACGGCATGGCACCGGCATGGCACGGCATGGCACCGGCATGGCACGGCATGGCACCGGCATGGCACGGCATGGCACCGGCATGGCACGGCATGGCACCGGCATGGCACGGCATGGCACCGGCATGGCACGGCATGGCACCGGCATGGCACGGCATGGCACGGCATGGCACCGGCATGGCACGGCATGGCACCGGCATGGCACGGCATGGCACCGGCATGGCACGGCATGGCACCGGCATGGCACGGCATGGCACCGGCATGGCACGGCATGGCACCGGCATGGCACGGCATGGCACCGGCATGGCACGGCATGGCACCGGCATGGCACGGCATGGCACCGGCATGGCACGGCATGGCACCGGCATGGCACGGCATGGCACCGGCATGGCACCGGCATGGCACGGCATGGCACCGGCATGGCACGGCATGGCACCGGCATGGCACCGGCATGGCACGGCATGGCACCGGCATGGCACGGCATGGCACCGGCATGGCACGGCATGGCACCGGCATGGCACGGCATGGCACGGCATGGCACCGGCATGGCACGGCAAGGCACCGGCATGGCACGGCATGGCACCGGCATGGCACGGCATGGCACCGGCATGGCACGGCATGGCACCGGCATGGCACGGCATGGCACCGGCATGGCACGGCATGGCACCGGCATGGCACGGCATGGAATGGCATGGCACGGCATGGAATGGCATGGCACGGCATAGAATGGCATGGCACGGCATGGAATGGCATGGAATGGCATGGAATGGCATGGAATGGCATGGAATGGCATGGAATGGCATGGAATGGCATGGAATGGCATGGAATGGCATGGAATGGCATGGAATGGCATGGAATGGCATGGAATGGCATGGAATGGCATGGAATGGCATGGAATGGCATGGAATGGCATGGAATGGCATGGAATGGCATGGAATGGCATGGAATGGCATGGAATGGCATGGAATGGCATGGAATGGCATGGAATGGCATGGAATGGCATGGAATGGCATGGAATGGCATGGAATGGCATGGAATGGCATGGAATGGCATGGAATGGCATGGAATGGCATGGAATGGCATGGAATGGCATGGCACCGGCATGGAATGGCATGGCACCGGCATGGCACGGCATGGCACCGGCATGGCACGGCATGGCACCGGCATGGCACGGCATGGCACCGGCATGGCACGGCATGGCACCGGCATGGCACGGCATGGCACCGGCATGGCACGGCATGGAACCGGCATGGCACGGCATGGCACCGGCATGGCACGGCATGGCACCGGCATGGCACGGCATGGCACCGGCATGGCACGGCATGGCACCGGCATGGCACGGCATGGCACCGGCATGGCACGGCATGGCACCGGCATGGCACGGCACCGGCATGGCACGGCATGGCACCGGCATGGCACGGCATGGCACCGGCATGGCACGGCATGGCACGGCATGGCACGGCATGGCACCGGCATGGCACGGCATGGCACCGGCATGGCACGGCATGGCACCGGCATGGCACGGCATGGCACCGGCATGGCACGGCATGGCACCGGCATGGCACGGCATGGCACCGGCATGGCACGGCATGGCACCGGCATGGCACGGCATGGAATGGCATGGCACGGCATGGAATGGCATGGCACGGCATGGAATGGCATGGCACGGCATGGAATGGCATGGCACGGCATAGAATGGCATGGAATGGCATGGAATGGCATGGAATGGCATGGAATGGCATGGAATGGCATGGAATGGCATGGAATGGCATGGAATGGCATGGAATGGCATGGAATGGCATGGAATGGCATGGCACCGGCATGGCACGGCATGGCACGGCATGGCACCGGCATGGCACGGCATGGCACCGGCATGGCACGGCATGGCACCGGCATGGCACGGCATGGCACGGCATGGCACGGCATTGAATGGCATGGAATGGCACGGCATTGAATGGCATGGAATGGCATGGAATGGCATGGCACCGCATGGCACGGCATGGCATGGCACGGCATGGCACGGCATGGCACCGGCATGGCACGGCATGGCACCGGCATGGCACGGCATAGCACGGCATAGCACGGCATGGCACGGCATGGCACCGGCATGGCACGGCATGGCACGGCATGGCACGGCATGGCACGGCATGGCACGGCATGGCACGGCATGGCACGGCATGGCACGGCATGGCACGGCATTGAATGGCATGGAATGGCATGGAATGGCATGGAATGGCATGGAATGGCATGGAATGGCATGGAATGGCATGGAATGGCATGGAATGGCATGGAATGGCATGGAATGGCATGGAATGGCATGGAATGGCATGGAATGGCATGGAATGGCATGGAATGGCATGGAATGGCATGGAATGGCATGGAATGGCATGGAATGGCATGGAATGGCATGGAATGGCATGGCACGGCATGGCACCGGCATTGCACGGCAAGGCACCGGCATGGCACGGCATGGCACCGGCATGGCACGGCATGGCACCGGCATGGCACGGCATGGCACCGGCATGGCACGGCATGGCACCGGCATGGCACGGCATGGCACCGGCATGGCACGGCATGGCACCGGCATGGCACGGCATGGCACCGGCATGGCACGGCATGGAATGGCATGGCACGGCATGGAATGGCATGGCACGGCATGGAATGGCATGGCACGGCATGGAATGGCATCGAATGGCATGGAATGGCATGGAATGGCATGGAATGGCATGGAATGGCATGGAATGGCATGGAATGGCATGGAATGGCATGGAATGGCATGGAATGGCATGGAATGGCATGGAATGGCATGGAATGGCATGCAATGGCATGGAATGGCATGGAATGGCATGGAATGGCATGGAATGGCATGGAATGGCATGGAATGGCATGGCACCGGCATGGCACGGCATGGAATGGCATGGCACCGGCATGGCACGGCATGGCACGGCATGGCACCGGCATGGCACGGCATGGCACCGGCATGGCACGGCATGGCACCGGCATGGCACCGGCATGGCACGGGATGGCACCGGCATGGCACGGCATGGCACCGGCATGGCACGGCATGGCACCGGCATGGCACGGCATGGCACCGGCATGGCACGGCATGGCACCGGCATGGCACGGCATGGCACCGGCATGGCACGGCATGGCACCGGCATGGCACGGCATGGAATGGCATGGAATGGCATGGAATGGCATGGAATGGCATGGAATGGCATGGAATGGCATGGCACGGCATGGCACCGGCATGGCACGGCATGGCACCGGCATGGCACGGCATGGCACCGGCATGGCACGGCATGGCACCGGCATGGCACGGCATGGCACCGGCATGGCACGGCATGGCACCGGCATGGCACGGCATGGCACCGGCATGGCACGGCATGGCACCGGCATGGCACGGCATGGCACCGGCATGGCACGGCATGGCACCGGCATGGCACGGCATGGCACCGGCATGGCACGGCATGGCACCGGCATGGCACGGCATGGCACCGGCATGGCACGGCATGGCACCGGCATGGCACGGCATGGCACCGGCATGGCACGGCATGGCACCGGCATGGCACGGCATGGCACGGCATGGCACGGCATGGCACCGGCATGGCACGGCATGGCACCGGCATGGCACGGCATGGCACCGGCATGGCACGGCATGGCACCGGCATGGCACGGCATGGCACCGGCATGGCACGGCATGGCACCGGCATGGCACGGCATGGCACCGGCATGGCACGGCATGGCACCGGCATGGCACGGCATGGCACCGGCATGGCACGGCATGGCACCGGCATGGCACGGCATGGCACCGGCATGGCACGGCATGGCACCGGCATGGCACCGGCATGGCACGGCATGGCACCGGCATGGCACGGCATGGCACCGGCATGGCACCGGCATGGCACGGCATGGCACCGGCATGGCACGGCATGGCACCGGCATGGCACGGCATGGCACCGGCATGGCACGGCATGGCACGGCATGGCACCGGCATGGCACGGCAAGGCACCGGCATGGCACGGCATGGCACCGGCATGGCACGGCATGGCACCGGCATGGCACGGCATGGCACCGGCATGGCACGGCATGGCACCGGCATGGCACGGCATGGCACCGGCATGGCACGGCATGGAATGGCATGGCACGGCATGGAATGGCATGGCACGGCATAGAATGGCATGGCACGGCATGGAATGGCATGGAATGGCATGGAATGGCATGGAATGGCATGGAATGGCATGGAATGGCATGGAATGGCATGGAATGGCATGGAATGGCATGGAATGGCATGGAATGGCATGGAATGGCATGGAATGGCATGGAATGGCATGCAATGGCATGGAATGGCATGGAATGGCATGGAATGGCATGGAATGGCATGGAATGGCATGGAATGGCATGGAATGGCATGGCACCGGCATGGCACGGCATGGCACCGGCATGGCACGGCATGGCACCGGCATGGCACGGCATGGCACCGGCATGGCACGGCATGGCACCGGCATGGCACGGCATGGCACCGGCATGGCACGGCATGGCACCGGCATGGCACGGCATGGCACCGGCATGGCACGGCATGGCACCGGCATGGCACGGCATGGCACCGGCATGGCACGGCATGGCACCGGCATGGCACGGCATGGCACCGGCATGGCACGGCATGGCACCGGCATGGCACGGCATGGCACCGGCATGGCACGGCATGGCACCGGCATGGCACGGCATGGCACCGGCATGGCACGGCATGGCACCGGCATGGCACGGCATGGCACCGGCATGGCACGGCATGGCACCGGCATGGCACGGCACCGGCATGGCACGGCATGGCACCGGCATGGCACGGCATGGCACCGGCATGGCACGGCATGGCACGGCATGGCACGGCATGGCACCGGCATGGCACGGCATGGCACCGGCATGGCACGGCATGGCACCGGCATGGCACGGCATGGCACCGGCATGGCACGGCATGGCACCGGCATGGCACGGCATGGAATGGCATGGCACGGCATGGAATGGCATGGAATGGCATGGAATGGCATGGAATGGCATGGAATGGCATGGAATGGCATGGAATGGCATGGAATGGCATGGAATGGCATGGAATGGCATGGAATGGCATGGAATGGCATGGAATGGCATGGAATGGCATGGAATGGCATGGAATGGCATGGAATGGCATGGAATGGCATGGAATGGCATGGAATGGCATGGAATGGCATGGAATGGCATGGAATGGCATGGAATGGCATGGAATGGCATGGAATGGCATGGAATGGCATGGAATGGCATGGAATGGCATGGAATGGCATGGAATGGCATGGAATGGCATGGAATGGCATGGAATGGCATGGAATGGCATGGAATGGCATGGAATGGCATGGAATGGCATGGAATGGCATGGAATGGCATGGAATGGCATGGAATGGCATGGAATGGCATGGAATGGCATGGAATGGCATGGCACCGGCATGGCACGGCATGGCACGGCATGGCACCGGCATGGCACCGGCATGGCACGGCATGGCACCGGCATGGCACGGCATGGCACGGCATGGCACCGGCATGGCACGGCATGGCACCGGCATGGCACGGCATGGCACGGCATGGCACCGGCATGGCACCGGCATGGCACGGCATGGCACCGGCATGGCACCGGCATGGCACGGCATGGCACCGGCATGGCACGGCATGGCACGGCATGGCACGGCATTGAATGGCATGGAATGGCACGGCATTGAATGGCATGGAATGGCATGGAATGGCATGGCACCGCATGGCACGGCATGGCATGGCACGGCATGGCACGGCATGGCACCGGCATGGCACGGCATGGCACCGGCATGGCACGGCATAGCACGGCATGGCACCGGCATGGCACGGCATGGCACCGGCATGGCACGGCATGGCACCGGCATGGCACGGCATGGCACGGCATGGCACGGCATGGCACGGCATGGCACGGCATGGCACGGCATGGCACGGCATGGCACGGCATGGCACGGCATGGCACGGCATGGCACGGCATGGCACGGCATTGAATGGCATGGAATGGCATGGAATGGCATGGAATGGCATGGAATGGCATGGAATGGCATGGAATGGCATGGAATGGCATGGAATGGCATGGAATGGCATGGAATGGCATGGAATGGCATGGAATGGCATGGAATGGCATGGAATGGCATGGAATGGCATGGAATGGCATGGAATGGCATGGAATGGCATGGAATGGCATGGAATGGCATGGAATGGCATGGAATGGCATGGAATGGCATGGAATGGCATGGAATGGCATGGAATGGCATGGAATGGCATGGAATGGCATGGAATGGCATGGAATGGCATGGAATGGCATGGAATGGCATGGAATGGCATGGAATGGCATGGAATGGCATGGAATGGCATGGAATGGCATGGAATGGCATGGAATGGCATGGAATGGCATGGAATGGCATGGAATGGCATGGAATGGCATGGAATGGCATGGAATGGCATGGAATGGCATGGAATGGCATGGAATGGCATGGAATGGCATGGAATGGCATGGAATGGCATGGAATGGCATGGAATGGCATGGAATGGCATGGAATGGCATGGAATGGCATGGAATGGCATGGAATGGCATGGAATGGCATGGAATGGCATGGAATGGCATGGAATGGCATGGAATGGCATGGAATGGCATGGAATGGCATGGAATGGCATGGAATGGCATGGAATGGCATGGAATGGCATGGAATGGCATGGAATGGCATGGAATGGCATGGAATGGCATGGAATGGCATGGAATGGCATGGAATGGCATGGAATGGCATGGAATGGCATGGAATGGCATGGCACCGGCATGGAATGGCATGGCACCGGCATGGCACGGCATGGCACGGCATGGCACGGCATGGCACCGGCATGGCACCGGCATGGCACGGCATGGCACCGGCATGGCACGGCATGGCACCGGCATGGCACGGCATGGCACGGCATGGCACGGCATGGCACGGCATTGAATGGCATGGAATGGCATGGAATGGCATGGAATGGCATGGAATGGCATGGAATGGCATGGAATGGCATGGAATGGCATGGAATGGCATGGAATGGCATGGAATGGCATGGAATGGCATGGAATGGCATGGAATGGCATGGAATGGCATGGAATGGCATGGAATGGCATGGAATGGCATGGAATGGCATGGAATGGCATGGAATGGCATGGCACGGCATGGCACCGGCATGGCACGGCAAGGCACCGGCATGGCACGGCATGGCACCGGCATGGCACGGCATGGCACCGGCATGGCACGGCATGGCACCGGCATGGCACGGCATGGCACCGGCATGGCACGGCATGGCACCGGCATGGCACGGCATGGCACCGGCATGGCACGGCATGGCACCGGCATGGCACGGCATGGAATGGCATGGCACGGCATGGAATGGCATGGCACGGCATGGAATGGCATGGCACGGCATGGAATGGCATCGAATGGCATGGAATGGCATGGAATGGCATGGAATGGCATGGAATGGCATGGAATGGCATGGAATGGCATGGAATGGCATGGAATGGCATGGAATGGCATGGAATGGCATGGAATGGCATGGAATGGCATGCAATGGCATGGAATGGCATGGAATGGCATGGAATGGCATGGAATGGCATGGAATGGCATGGAATGGCATGGCACCGGCATGGCACGGCATGGAATGGCATGGCACCGGCATGGCACGGCATGGCACGGCATGGCACCGGCATGGCACGGCATGGCACCGGCATGGCACGGCATGGCACCGGCATGGCACCGGCATGGCACGGGATGGCACCGGCATGGCACGGCATGGCACCGGCATGGCACGGCATGGCACCGGCATGGCACGGCATGGCACCGGCATGGCACGGCATGGCACCGGCATGGCACGGCATGGCACCGGCATGGCACGGCATGGAATGGCATGGAATGGCATGG